>PVNU02000370.1:0-99823 GCA_003013855.2 Liriodendron chinense
CTGCCTGCATTTTCCTTTAAAAAGAAACAATATTTGTTGCTTATGGAGCTTTCAAGTTCTAGCTTTTTTTTTTTTTTTTCTTTTTTTTTTACTTCTGCTAAATTGTGTTTTAGGCCAGTGTTTACATAGGAAAATAAAAATAAAAATCCAGCATGTGACACTGATTCGCGCGTGTTTCACATTGAAGCAAGGTTTTTAAGAGTCCAACAAGCGTAGTGCGATTTGTCGATTTGTCTGAGTTAACTCATGGCTCAGTATTAGACTCTGTGAGTTTCAACATCGAGATCATGGGTTCAAGTCAGTGTTGTCAAAATCTTATGATTTATGATATACGATTTTAGTCGAATCTTAAGCAAAACAATTTGAATCCCAACCTTGAATCCCCTTTTATATGAATCTTAGGATTCTATAATTTGAATCTTACGATTTACAATTCAAATTATACTTGTTCTCTTCTATTTTAAGCTTCACCTGGCTTTCATTTTATATTTTTTTAAAATAGTGGAGGCTTTAAGAATCGTTTAGTAAAAGTAAATTATTTTATTTGTTATTTATAGAGATTAAATGATATATATTCATCAATGTTAAATCATGTACCTTTTTTGTGATTTCTTACTTCTTAAGTTGTCAAAATACCAAATTGATGTATGACTTACCTGTAATGTTTTTATGGATGGTTACAATTATGCTGACTCGTATACATTGTGGAATGATGTTTAGAAATCAAAATATCTTCTTTTTCTCCAATGTACAGTATCAAAGGCTACATTTCCACCGTGATTATACATTCAAGAAAGGTAATAAGAACATAAATTATTAAAGGACCCTTGTATTTTTTAAGGGAAATTTCTTGAAGGACAAAAAAAATAAAAAAATAAAAATAAAGGAATAAGAATCCTTTAACACTATCATGACATGGTATTACTTGGTGCACATTGATGGCAAAAGGAAGACTGATGAGTTTTTTAATAAAAAAATGTGATTTATTATTTTTCATTTTTTTCAAAATTTTAAGAAATTATAAAAAAATCTTACGATTTATGATAAGATTTGTGATTCATTACGATTCAACCTCTACTACAATTTGCGATGTGATAACGATTTTCACAGCATTGGCTCAAGTACCCATGTGGCATGCATAGATGTGAGTGTGTGTAAATAAATAAATAAAAGCCTGGTGCGATTTGTCCTTAGTCGACTCAGACTCAATTGGACCTATTCCGGTTCTACACCGCATGGGGTTGGTGATGGGCTGGGTCATGCTTGGTTCCGACACGACACTTAAGACCCCTGGCCTGAGCCTGGCATGGGCCTAGCAGGTGTGGCCCTGACTCTAAAAATTTTGATTAGGCCCGCCCAACCTAACCCAGCCCAAAAATTGAAAAAAATCTCGATTTCCCTCCTTGAATTTTCCTAATTTATCCACATGCATAAAGAAATAAAACATTTTGGAGGAATGAAACCAACGTTCCGCATTCAAGATAGATGGTTGCCTCACTAAGGATTTGAATGGCATATTTGTAGGATATAACACATGTACATATTCAATCAGGTCGGGCTAAAATGACTTGAGCCCAAGCCCGACCCAAAATTCATAGAGCCATGCATGCGAGGACCCCCCAACCAAAAAAAGAAAAAGAAAAAAGGAGGGAGAGAGAGAGAGAGAGAGAGAGAGAGAAGAGAGAAGAGAGAGAGAGAGAGAAGAGAGGATGTTCCTAGAGAGATGTTCCTAGCATTCATAATGAGGAGGTAGCCCTGAAAGTGCAGTTTCAACTTTCAAGCCCACTTGAATGTAGCATAATTGCAAGCGGGAACCAACCCTCAATATGAATACTAAGGCCAAGTTTGGCAGACACCTAAAAATGAGTCCATCTCATTTTAGTTAACTATAATTCTGCATTGGATGTTGAGATGGATGATTCAAGAGAAATTAGGATAGCATGAATAGGTATATGAGATGAAGGAAAGTAGACTTGGATGATTTGGCCATGTGCACGAAGACAGAATCGCACCGGTTAGACGGAGTGAGCTGGTACAAGTTGAAGGGCCCAAAAAGACATGGATAGAGGTAGTAAGAAAATACTTGATGACCTTTGGTTTAATTGAAGGTCTGGCCCTTGATAGATTGGCCTGGCAAAACAGGATTCATTAGCCAACCCCAATTAATTGGTATAAGGCTTAGATGATGAAGAGTAACTATGTATTGGAGATCTTGACCTCTAAACATAATTACTGTTTACATGAACTCATTATGTATTAGAAGATCAAGATATTCTTTACATAATTACTGTTAACTAGAATGAGATGAACTCATTTTTAGGCTTCTGCCCATAAAGGCCCAAAGGGAACTACAATTCGGTAATTCCCACTTCATTTCACAGACATTTGCAATTCGATTTTATGGCACATCCAAACACACCCTTAAGCTTCTAGCCACTATCTTTTCGCATGCCATCTGCAGCAGCTAACAACATCTTATGCTTGTTTGTTTTTCAGAGATAATGAGTGAAGAAAATGGGAGTGAAGGTAAGGAGCAGAAGCAGCCAATTCCAAGGTTGAATGAAAGGATACTCTCTTCCTTGTCAAGGAGATCTGTAGCAGCACATCCTTGGCATGATCTTGAGATAGGTACCCACATTGTGGTAATCTTAATACTACATAGATTGTAGTGTATATAACGACCCCATGTAACTGATCTTTGTAACCTTGGTGCAGGACCAGGAGCACCTTCTGTCGTTAATTGCGTAAGTTGCTGTCGTCATTGTTCTCCTTAATGTAGACCTAGATGCTAGACTGACCCACTTATAAGGTGGGTTCAGGCCATGCTAATTGGAAACAGATTGGTCTAAGGCTAGAAAACGTGGCCCACTTAAGCAAATGGGTCAGGCTCGGTTCGCACCCTACTCGACCCGACCTACCCATAGAGGTCATCGATGGGTTGGGCCAGATGACACAACCTTACCCAATGCAAAACCCAAAACAATGTAATGGAAGATTAGTAAAGAAACACACACATGATTTATTGCGTTGTGCCAACTTGGGTCGGGTTGGGTTAGTTGAGCCCAACCCAATTACGATTAAATGGGTCAGGTCGGATTGGGCCCACCCCTAGACTTGAGAGTTGGTACTTGCGGAACACGGTGTAACATTATGACCCAAACATTGGCCCTCGTTTCTAATTCGAGGAATTAGTAAGAATGTGATACTGGCCCCACATGTGATACTCTGGGCTTAGATAATACTCTAGGCTTAGATAATACCGGATGCCCATAATACTGAATTTTGCAAACCCCAGGACTTGAACACTGGACGTCCTGCTCTGATACCATGTTACTGACCGGTTCCGCTAAAAGCTCAAGCTGTTAGGGAATGACAGAACAATGAATATCAGGGGGTTTGCTGACGCCTCCAACAGTTCCAAACCGGCACTTAAGCTTTTCCTAAAACCTCTTTCTTTTAGTTTCCATTAGTTTGATGTGACTTCCATTTGAACTTAAATGTCATGCCATTGGTTAAGCACCCTCAAGGCCTAGCGACCTGGATTTAGTATACAAAACCAGGAACTAAAGGGGAAATTCATTTAACGATTTCTTCTTTTTAATGGTTATAGGTTGTTGAGATAACGAAAGGAAGTAAAGTCAAGTATGAACTTGACAAGAAGACTGGTCTGATAAAGGTATGCATGCACACTGTTTTTAATTTGAATTTCCAAGGTTGGAAGAACGGAATTTTGAGATCGCCACCTTCGCAAAGAGGAGAAATATGAAGGGTGACTACTCTAGGATGGTCATACAGTTGTTCCTATATGGTGTGTGCTAATCTTAAATGCACACCAACAAATCGTTATATGCACCAAAGCTGAAAGGGGCATGGGACATCCAAGTCGTGCATCAGTCAGGCGGGTCCACTACGAAGAGAACGGACAGTCTAAAGAAATTTCCAGTGATCCACATTCAACATATACATGTGGCCCTCCTGATGACTGGGACATTGATTTTTGTATAGGGTCAGCAACATGGTGGAGCCCACCCAATGCACAGCTTGAATGTTCTATGGGCATGCCAGGCTGGGACATGGGTCCATGTGTTGAGATTCTTGAATAGTGGGCCTAGCAAAATGCTCATCTTCAAATTCTTAAAGATTTGGTACTTAATTTCTTTTCCTGTCATTGAGCTGTATACCTTGGTGATGCATATTCAGGTTGATCGTGTCTTATATTCATCGGTGGTCTATCCACATAACTATGGCTTCATCCCACGGACACTATGTGAAGACAATGACCCAATTGATGTCTTGATCCTCATGCAGGTAATATGAATATCCTTGTATCTTACTCATCGACCGTGCATTTTTCTTTGAGACAAGATCAACTTCCAATCCTCTTCAGAAGTCCCATGTTTGGGGTAATTGAGATATTATTACCAATGTCAACCATCATGGTTTTGATTAGAATTTTTTTTTTTTTTTCAACAGGAACCGGTCCTTCCTGGTTGCTTTCTTCGAGCAAGGGCCATAGGGCTCATGCCCATGATCGATCAGGTATGCATTTCTATGGCAAGCAAAATTTACCTTTTCCTCCTACAATTAGAATCTAATGCTGATTGGTTTTGTTGAACAGGGAGAGAAAGATGATAAGATCATCGCAGTGTGTGCCGACGATCCAGAATATCGCCACTACACTGATATCAAAGAGCTGCCTCCTCATCGTCTAGCTGAGATCAGGCGCTTCTTTGAAGATTGTATCCTTTTTCAAAACAAACATATATCAAATCTTTTGATTTTTCTTGAAAGTGGCAATGTGAATTTCAACACATTGTGAGGAACCATATGATATTCTCCCAGCCCGCATTTCCCTGCTCAACAAATGCATCCATATGTAGGGCACCATGGTGTCTGCGAGATGTGGGACATGGCCCACCCCACTGGATCAAATGTATAGATTAAAAAAAGGTGCACAATTATGGGGAAAAGCTGTGTTTCTTGACCAACAAAAATTCAGACAAGAAGAATGAGAACAAAGAGGTGGCTGTCAATGATTTCTTGCCTTCCTCTACTGCTCATGAAGCCATACAGCACTCCATGTAAGTTGATCTTTAAGGACATTCAATTATATTGGAAATGACTACATTGCCCCTACTCGCTACTAAGAAATTATAAATTTAAAAAAGATTAGAGGTAAAGCGTAAATATTTAACATAGTTAAGATAAGTAATATACTTTGTCAACAAACCACTCCTGGGGTGTTGACTAAATTGTTAACTCAGCGAGTGAACTCGGTTTGAGTCACCGTGAGCGGTCAACTCAACGAGTTGTTCTGAATCAGGATTGAGTTAGACCCAGGAGTGAGTTTCCCAGTGACTCGGCTCAAAATCTCGCTGATTTGAGTTGACTCGACTGAGTTTTGAGTCGACCCAGTGAGTCTCAGAACTATGTTTTACACAAGGGACAGAAGAGTCATCTTTTCTCCTTTTCATTTCCTTTTTCTAATTGAAGCTGGGTGTGGTGCAGGGATCTTTATGCACAGTATATCTTGCAGAGTCTGAGGAGATGAAGACTGTTGCACTCTTTTTATTTCAATAATTCCTTGAGAAGGGTGAAGGAGATGAAGCCTCTTCTTTAGTTTCTGTTATCTTCATTTTGCTGATGATTATTGTTTGGTCAGATACTTAAGAAAGAAAATGCATTATTCTTTTTTTGGGTAAATCATAAATGATTCTCTTGTTGTGTGTCCAGTTCATACAAGTGGGGCCCATGGTCCAGCGATCCACACTCTTAATCACATCTAAAATGGAAGGTTAAAGCCATCCAATGCTATGAACTGTTGCTATATTGTTTTCTTGACCCAGAAAGGACTTACAATCCCCTGATCTGGAGTGTCTGGGCATCTTCAATCAGCGACCGGCCTGTTAGATTAATGGTCTAGATCGCAAAATCATATGCTCCACTTGCACGAACTGAAGCATCTGGTGTAGTTTCCTTTAGACCACTCATATGTCATGGGAATAAGCCCGGCAGTGGAAGCGAATCACACAAGGCAAACCACAATGCAGTGATCAAGCAAATCGACAATCTAAGAGAAGGCAATCCAAATTTAAAATGGAAAAAACCCTCACAAGTAAAAAAATCACGGCACAGAGCGAACAATCCACTATGAATAAGAAGTTACAAGAGATTATAGAAGAAAACTTACCCGGATCTCAAAGCCCCACAGAGAAATTCAAGGTCTTCCAGAGAAAGACCAACGTAGCCCTTCCTCTCGGGCTAATTCTCTCTCACCCTAGAACTCTCTCAACCCACATGAACACGTTTATGACTCTTTGTGTTACCATAATCCTGCATTACATCCCTTTAAATAGGAAACAAACGGAATTAGAAACAAATCTCGTGCAAAACTTGTGCTACTGACTTTGCAGTTTGCGCACCGTTGAATGCCCGACCCAACTTTATCAGGCGCCCGACGAAACTAAAATCTATTCAGAGAATTCCAGCATAAATCAAGTCGATTATTGGGCGCCCGCCCAGATCCTGTCGGGCGCCTAGCCTAACAATCCCTTGTCAGCGGCACTTTAAGATTTCAGAAACCGATTTGGGTGACCTCGGGCGCTCGATCCGAACCCATCGGCGCCCGACAACCCCTATCAGTATTCCAAGATTGAAGACAACCTCAACAATCTCCACCATGGCTTCAATCTTCAAGTGCTCCAAAGCTCCATTATTCATTTCTACTTCGTCTCCTTCATAGCTCCACCGCTTCTCATACCTACGTCGACTCTATCCTTGCACCTTCATGCACCTTGTCCTTCTCATGTGGCCCTTGCACACTTACCATATACGAACAACCGTAGATCCCGCTACCGATCCCGCAGCTCTACTGTGAGAAGTGCTCCCGATCACCTTGTAAAGATGGTCGCACCTTCATGTTTTTATCATTATGAGTGCTCACATTGTCACTTTACAATACTCGATTGCAACCGATGAACATGCACCTGTCGCCTCGAGTGCACCAAGAGAGATCAAATTCTTCCTCAACCTAGGGATGTGCCTCACATCTTTTAGGACTCGTTCAATCTCTTCGAACATTCCAATGTGAACCGTGCCAATACCAACAACCTTGTAGGCATAGTCACCGCCCAAAAACACCGATCCACAATCACACTCCACCGTATGTCATGAATGAACTCCGTTCAAGACACATGTAATACGATGCACATGAATCCAAGAGTCACTCTCCACCAAGAGACCCCTTACAAGATACAATCACCACATCATTATTATCACAAACGTCCACTGTGGCTTTCATGGTATTAGCCCCCCTTAGAAGAATTTTCAGACTTCTCTTGCCTTGATTGAGATATTGCTTTCTGATCCATCTTCTTCAACTCTTCTTCTATCATAGTCGTTGATTGCTTTTCATGCATGTTTTTCTTTCACAGAATACTTCTCTATGTCGAATCTCACGCTAGACACCATTGAAACATCGTATTAGATTTCGATCTACCTCCCAGCGTTCTCTTTGATACCACTTATTGGGAATAAGCCCGACAGTGGAAGCGAATCACACAAGGCAAACCACAATCTAATGATCAAGCAAATCAACAATCCAAGATAAGGCAATCCAAATTTAAGATGGAAAAATCCCTCACAGGTAAAAAAAAAAAAAAAAAACACCACGGCACAAAGTAAACAATCTACTATGAATCATTAGTTACATGAGATTATAGAAGAAAACTTACCCGAATCCCAAAGCCCCATAGAGAAATCCAAGCTCTCCCAGAGAAAGACCAACGTAGCCCTTCCTCTCAAGCTAATTCTCTCTCACCCTAGAATCCCTCAACCGACACAAACACGTCTATGACTCATTGTATTATCATAATCACGCATTACACCATTTTAAATAGGAAACAAACGAAATTAGAAACAATTCCTGCACAAAACTTGCGCAACCGACTTTGCAGTTCGCGCACCGTCGGGCGCTCAACCTAACTTCATTAGGCACATGATAGAACTAAAATTTGTCTAAAGAGTTGCAGCATAAATCCAGTCAATTATCAGGTGCCCACCCAAACCCCATTGGGTGCTTGATAACCCCTTGTTAGCAGTACTTTCAGATTCCAAAAACCAATCTGGGTGACCTCAGGTGCTAGACCCAAACCCGTTGGGCGCCCGACAACCCTTATAGGTATTTCAAGATTGAAGACAACCTCAACATCATATTCTGTAACTTCATCCTTGATAAGCAAGCACTACAAAAGGGTACATGTAGCATATATTAACTAAATTTGGCGGAGGTCCAAAAATCAAATTGGTGGCACAATTCTAACCTTTGGACGCTTATTTGTTGAAATAAGGCCATTGGATTTGTTTTCATTTTCAACCGTCCAAAAAATATCCACAAAAGACAATCAAATGATTGTAACATTTTGTTTATGAAGCATCTAAACTTGTATACATAAAATTATTTAATTTAAATAATTAAAATTTTAAATAAGTTCCTGTGGACCATCCATCACACTTGGCTAAGGCATCAAAGTTTTTCTCTAATATTTTACTAGAATTTTTTTTTTTTTTTAAAAAGGAGGATTTTTACCTGAAAATGTCTTGGAGGGTGAAATTGCCAAATTACCCTTATTCGTTTTTCGAAATGGAAGTGTGTTTTAACTTTTAAATTAGGGTGTATGAGGGCGCTCTTTATATTTCCATATCTGACAGGGGGTTTCTTGTAATCTACCCAACTCTTTATCTAAAAGAGTTAGCTTAAATTACATAAATACCCTCATAGTACATAGAAATTGTTAAGAACGCCCTGGTATTGAATACACCAATTTAACATCCACCACTACGTTTTTGTTTGGTACCTAATCTGTACATGTGGGGCCATGTTAGTTTATCCAAGCCGTTGATCTAGTCTCCCCAATCATGGACGAACCATATTCTCTCAAATTGAATGATCCTAACTATCAAAATCTCGTCTTTTTCCCAATCGAATGTGGACTGTTGGTGCATTCTTCTGTAACCATGGAAAGGTTATAGAGTTGACTAAACAAAGAGATTTTGGGGGATCTTTCATCCAGCCATTGGATCAATTGCTTGGATAAACCAAGCATGGGCCCCACATGTAAAGACGAGCACCAAAAAGTGAAGTTCGATCGGCCTCATACCACTAAAGAGGAATTGCATAAATTCGAGAAACAAGTTGGGGGAGCCTGGGCTAACGGTCGCCCCCATTAGATCAGTATGGAAGACCTGGGCCCACTTGTAGGATAATGGTCACGTCACCGTAAATCAAGACCGTATAATTTCTCAACGATAAGATGCCAGTCCTGTGGTAGTTGGCCACCATTTTAAAAATGGTGGGGACTCATCCTAAGATGCGGCATCTTTCAGCTGTGCATTTCTCAATAGTAAACTGCTAAAATTTGAAAAGGAGACCTCAAAAAAAAAAAAATAATAATAATAATAATAATTCACGACCCCCCCCCCCCCCCCCTTTTTTTTTTTTTTTTGTGGCCTAGGAAGAGATACAAAAACGGTCCAAGTTGAACTGAAAAAGGTTGTGATATAGGTGGCTGATGGATGTCCTGAGAGGGTTTGGCAGCTAGAAGTCACCGTCTCGTCCTCCTCTTTAAATGATTGAGGATGCATTCCGTAAGAAAATTATGAGAGGGAATGTCAATGCTTTCCAAAATATATACGTTTCAAAAGTGCAAACTTTAGATTCCCCACTATCTTTGAATGCTGAGAGAATGTGCACACACACTCTTAATCAGTGCTATTGCTTATTTAAGCACTGATAGTCGTTTGGCGTTTGCTCAGGATTTAAATACGGTTTAGCTCCGATACATCTGGGTCATCTTCCAATGATCCAAACCGTTAATACATGACAATTCTCACTTTGCATGATGGGAAGAGTACAAATGAAAGGCTCTCAATTGGATCATTTCAGCCATCAAATGGCCACTCTTTCCTTTGTATGATAAAAGGGTTGAAATATTCAATCCCAGAGTTCTTTTTTTATTTTTTTATAGCATCCCCCATCCAAGGGGAGTCCTGTCAAATAAATAGTTTGGGTCAATGAAAAATAATTCCAAATCCAACAGCTAACAGTCCCAATGTATCTTAGTGCACTACATGAGGGATGCAGTTAATCAAATCTCTTATGAAAGCATGGGCCATAGAAGGGAAAAGGGATTGGGGTCTCACACATTTCCAACCAGTAGGGAACTGTGTGGGGAGATTACATGCATGCTAACATAAGCAAGGAAGTACATGAAATATCCACGTCCACACTCAGCCACCGGTCCCATGATCCAATTCACTCTTTCCTTTTAATCGAATATAAAATATTTTTGATAAGGTACATTCTAAAATATGATGAATAGCTCACCCCACCGGGGTGATCTGATTGGCCACCAGTCCGTCATCCGATTCACTCTTTTCCTTTTAATCGAATATAAAATTTTAAAACATTTTTTTATAAGTTACATTATATGATATGATGAATACCCCACCCCAACCTGACCCTATTACTGCTGGGCATACCATCTATTCAACAGCTCTAATAAAAGAACTGCGGCTGAGTCCTTGGCCTTCTTCACACTAGGCATTGGCTCTCCTATACAATCATCCGTCCATCCTTTGTCAGTTGTGTTCACACGGACGGAATAGGTGAATCTTTTCGCATGAGCGGGACCACCTTCATTGATGCACCTGCACATGCAACCATTCACACATCAGACATCTGCATGTGTTTCACGCAAAGTGTTGTAGGATTTTGAGATTTCAGAAACCTCGTGATCCTCAGCCACGAGTCCCTACAGGTGTCTACCCATGGAATGGTGATCCGAGCCAACAATCTGATTGGGCCCACCATGAAGAGAGATGGCCCAAAAATCAGTGACTGCACCTACACAGTTTAGAAGAAAGACAGCAAAAAGATGAAGATGGCAAAGATCTATTTATTACCTGTACTGGGGCATAGGCCACTGCCGCCGCAAGCATATATCGTTCAGTGTTTGCCTGGTGAAGGTCTGGACACCATTTTTTTTCTTTCCATTCTCACCATCCTTCTCCTTAGCTTCCTCTGTATCCTTCTCCTTCAACACAACCAGAGCATTCCTCGCAGCTAGCTTCTGAGCCATTTTCTTCTGTGGGTTCTGAGCAATCCCGATCTGGACGCCGTCAATGAAGACCTCCACAGTAGCTACATTACCACTCCGGGTAGCTTTGTATTCCAGGCCCTCGGCCTGTTGCTGGCAGCGCTCCTGAAGCTCCCTAACCGGATGCATTGGGAGGGTTTCTGGGGTCACCATCGGATGTAACAAGGGTTGGAACACCTGCAAAAAAATAAAGATGAGTTCAATCAATAAGGAATTTGACTTGGCATACTGGGTTTACATGGGGACTAATGTGTAAACACCATATGCAAGAGCCTGGCCATTTCATCATATCAGACCAGAAAGCTAAAATGGCAGAAGATTACCCTCCAGACTACTGCAGTATTACGTCCATTGTCCAGAAAAATGGCACCCGCAATTGATTCCACAATGTCGCCCAGCACTTTGGGAGCCTTGCAATCTCCCAGGCCAAAGGAATTGAACCCTGGCTTTGAGAGTTCGTCTTGAACATCCTTCACAAAGTCCCGTATCTGAAAATGTAGCACAAAATATGGGCAGAATTCATCAAGCCAAGTTGAACAGAGATGGGTGCTCTTCTTTGTGAACTGCAATTTCCCAATGCTGGATAGGGAATTCTGCTAAGCCCACATATAACTCCAAATGTGCCAGCATGGCTATGCATTAGCTATGCTACATAGATGGCCTAACACAAAGTCAGGCCAGTCAACTCATCACATGGACCATACATGTGAAAAAAAGAACAGTCTAAAGACTCCTAATAGGCCACATCATGCATGCAAGTGTGGGCTCCTAGTGGGATGAGTAGCCCTAGCCTGATCTTTGGGCCAAATCCTCTATACAGCGGTGCCTACCTGAAGCATTGTTCAGATTATGACGCATGCCAGCCACATGGGCGCTCAACAAAACTTCATAGGGATAAATGAAGTAGAAGAGAGAAGGGGACCCGAACCTGCGCTTCCAGGGCACTTGATCCATGCCGAAGGTGCACGTGAAGCTTGTGCTTCACAGCAACACGTGCAAAGTTCTCATTATTTACAGCAGCAGCTCGTAAGTCAGTCAGGCGGCCAGGGGGTAGATCCGTGTATGTAAAGAAAAGGTGCCTTGTTATGAGATGATCCAATACAGCATCACCAACAAATTCCAACCGCTGATAACAGGAGACTCCAGATGATGGCCGTGAAGCATGGGTGATGGCTTCCACCAAGAGGCCCCTGTCATTGAACTTTAGATTCAAAGCACCCTCTAATGTATCAAAGTCAATGCTCCTCATTATGCTCTCCGGAATGCTGCATGGCTTCTTCACAGGCTCTATCTCTTGAGGGTCAAACTCCACCTGAATCCCGATCCATTTCATGAGATGGTTTGCAGCAACCTTACCGCCTTCAACATAATAGACCCCAATCAATGCTTCAACAACATCAGCCAGCGTCTTGCTAGAGAGAACTCTGTAGCAGCTCGAATCACTCTCAATCTCTCCATCTTCCATACCATCGTCTTCATAACCATCATCATAAATATCCTTCTGTGATTCAGTCTCAGCAACTGAACTTTCCTGATCAAATAAGGAGGGTTGCACTTCCTTCGTATCTTCATCAAAGACGGGCAGCACTCCAGGAGCAGCCCATCTTGATGGAGCAAATCGATCAGCCTGTATATACGACTGGAGTCCTTTACTCAGAGCATACTGGTACAGTACCATGTTGCTTACCATCTGCTGCCGCATCCTAGTAAGCTGTCCCTCATGCTTCTGAGGGTATTTGAGAAAAAGGAATCTACTAACAACCCACTTCAGGTAAGCATCTCCCAGCAGCTCTGCTCTTTCATAACAGAAAGTCTCTTGACATGAAGCAGCAGTCAAGGCTTCCAATATCTGTAACAGTATTTGTGATTCATCAATTTAAACAGTAGAATAAACTGGAAACATACAAGCAGGAACTTTTCACCATGCAATAAACATAATACCTTGGAAGAAGGAACCGGGTAGTTAATAATATCCTTTAGCTGAACTGCAAGAAGCATACTTTCTACCCTCCTCATTATTGAGGGCAATCTCTGGGCACCTCGAATGAGGGACCCCGGAAGTGGATGGACAAAACAGAGCTCAGGAGGCAGAAACACATAATATGTTTTATCAAGATTCTCTTCAGACTCTCCTTCACGTGCTACAACAACAAGAAGTGCACTTTAAGCCTTTAGACTTGCCCTTGCCACCAGGGCATGAAATAAGCCTATGCTGAACTTAAGATATTTTAAGGATTATGAAATGTAATGGCATACCTTCGGAATGTTCGAATCTAGGTGAGAGGAGATTCTTACAGTATGAAACACCACGTCCTCGTATTAAAGGTTGTTTCTTATAAATCAATTCCACTCCATACCTGTATAAGTATGGCAGAAATGGATAACCAACACGCACCATTCTGTCATGCGTGAAGAAACACAAGCTTCTCCAATCTATTCAAAGAATCAGTACGCTACTGCCTGTGAGAAATATCTTAATATTGTTACAGGGCCCATGTATTTCCCACAAGAGAGTAGAGAACTACTTCTCTGATAGAATGATAAGACTTTTCTGCTTCTTCTAGCACAACAGGTTTGGTGCATTGCGGCTACCCATTCCTGGCATGTATGAGATGAGCAAGATCAGAAAACTAGAAGCAATGAAAATGGAGAAGCAATGGAATTGTGAGCTCGAAATGAAAAATAGTATAAAATAACAACATAGATCATACTTTTGTCTGTAGTAATCAGCATATGAACTGTACTCCAAAGGGCCCAAATAACCCTCCTTCCTTGGGAATGAGTTGTCTGCATTCATGTCATAGCGCACGGAATCCACATAAAACCGCTTTCCAGAGTGTGCAGCTGTTACAATTCTCCCAACAAGGTCTTCCACATCAATGCAGGAATCCGCCATTAACAACTTGCCTGGGGCCACATCCTCATAGGTTTGCCCTTCTGTAATGTTGCGAGTAGGAACCAACCCAGAAGCTTTCACGACATCAAACTGTGCCACAGCTCCTCTGATACCATAGGTTGGGTGGGATTTCTGTCCAAAAGCCATGCCATGTCGCAACTTCCCAAATCCATACTCCCTCCGGTCCCCACCTAGCGTTCGCTCATTTGTGCCAAGGTAAACATCTGGACGAGCCCTCTGAAGGGGATTACTCCATGCATCAGTGCCAATTATCTTTTCAATCAGATGCCAGTCAATTTCTTTTAAGGGATCTAAAACCTTCTGGCTCGTTACAGGGACAAATAGATATGCTTTGGCAGGATCCCAAGGAGTGGTTGAAGGTTCAACATCCACATCTAGCACGATGCTCATAAGTCTTACATGAAAGCTCTTTAGGGAAACCAACTGAGGCAACACAAAAAGCAGCGCTCTGTAAACATTTATAGCTACAACCAGAAGCTTTACATTTTCACTACGCAACTACAAAAACAACTGATCAACCTGGCTTTCCATAATCTCTATGGATCCCCGGAAGATGAGAGATGCCTTCGTTATCATGGTTCGAGCAACAAAGAGATCCATCGACATCGATAAAACCTATAAAATTCAACTCATTAGACAACATGCACAAGCAATCACTGAATTGCAGGTATTGCTGCAAAACATGTTGAAAATAATACCTCTGCATCCAGCTCATTGCCGAAAAGTACTGCAAAATCTGAAACTTGTGTTAAGAACCCATCTTTTGAGGTGCCGATGTTTTCACAATTTACCGTGTACATATATAGCCGAACCAATTTGGAGTTGTCAGAGCCATCTCCCCCAGATAAAATCCATTCTCCCTGCACGTGATTCAGAAGTTCAACAATCCATGTGCAAGTTTTCACCTTGTGAGATAGTGAGGTTCCTGCCCACCATGTGCACCGGGACCATCGCGGAGCCATGTCTCATACAAAATCGATATTTTTGTTATGAATTAGTTAATAAATTAAAGTTTTTGTCTGGATGCATCTAAGTGAAAATTACAAAGAATTATTTAAGAGTTTGTGTAACATGTTTTAGAAGTACATATGTAGAAGGTGGAAGAACATTTACTTAGATATCTAAAAATGAAAAATGATCATATACAGGGACTGTGTGTGAACTTTCACATAAAGCCCTGTATTTCCCACCATTCTGTCACTTGCATAAGACACCAAAGCTGTGCAGAAGGTGGGACACCTGTGAACATACAAAAATTAAGCTGGCCTGCTCATCGGAAGGGCCACACCATCTAAATAAATGGAAATTCAATGATTTGAGTCTGCATACAAGCATGGTTCACCTGCTGAGTGGATTGGCCTAATTTTCATCGCAGGTGATCTTATTGCGTGGCCATGTTTTGCACAACTCAGATGTCCAGCATGCATGACATGTTAGCAGGAAGATGGGACTGCATGTGACCATTTCTCATATATTATATGTAGTTTGAAATATTGCTGTTTTGGCTTGCACATGGATGGTACTGGACCCACATGGTAAAGAAGGTCACTACAATAGTGCAATTACATCGAAAAAGTCTTTCCTAAGAGCACACCTAAAGGAACTTACACGGAGAACTTCAGCAACACCTTCAGGATAGAACTCTCTATGCCGTGCAGTTCCAGGGAGAGGATCTCCTTCATCATTTTGATCTACTTTCTCCCCTTCTTCCCCACTTCCCTTGTCTGGCAAAAGCATGTCAGTGAACGCCCCCATCTCATGGAGTTTCTTGCAAGCAGCCAAACAAACAGCCTGCACAATGAAGGAGAATGACTCGCATGTTTTCTTAGCATTACAAAAGATAATAATGTACTTCCAAAAACAACCGGTTCCTAGCATAAATTTTGTAACAAGACAGAATCATGCCTGTTGCGCGAGGCGCATTGAACTGCATACAGGACCCTCGAGTTTTTCAAATGGTGCATTACAAGGGAGCTGAAGCTTGCATGAATATTCGGTGGATCCTCCTGGCTTCTCGTGCCGTTCCATAATAAACTCAGGACGAAGTATTGAATACCTGAAAAGAAGATGAAGAGTAATGGAGTAAAGAAGTATCTTATAATAGAACTACGAATCAATTGATAAGGTCAATAGACTGAAAACATCGACCATATAGTAATGCGATGGAGACCTGTCACTTGGTAGCTGGGAGCAGTAGAAATGGATGAGTCCAACAGCAGAGTTTAAGCTAACGATGGCACCAGTTGACTCAACCTGATACACAGAACCAGGTGTTGTATCCGGTAAAGTCAACCTTGCAGTACCCTTAAGATGACTGATGTCAGTTCTTTCAATTGCTTCCCTTCGCAAAGTTTCCTCACTATTCCGAGCATTCCGCAGGAAGGTTTCATGTGACAAATTTCCCCTGACATAAATATGAACTGAGATCAGAGTTTGCTGCCTCATTTAATTCAAAAACTCTACAATATTATGATATAAACGTGGAAGAGGGGGGGGGGGGGGGGGGGGGGGGGGGGGTGCAGATATACTCATGTACCTCTCAACCATTAATATGTAATCAGATCCAGGCTTCCTTGCACGACCTCTTGATTGAATGTATGCCAGAACAGTTTTTGCAAGGTCAAAGCGGATGACAACATTGCACTGCCGAATATCAAGGCCTTCTTCTGCAACACTGGTTGCTACTAATAGTGTAACCTGCTAATCAGACGTATGGTCTTAGCACCAGAAATTTAATCTTTGAGAAGAATAAAAATATTTTAGCTACAAAAGCAACAACACTTTGAGATTTGCAAGCAGTAGTTCACTTGTAATACATACTCGACCATCACGAAATTTGGCAATTGTGTCTTGCATTTGGCATGTACGCATCTCCTGATTATTGTTGTGCCCAATCAAGCTCGCGCACTTGATAAAATTCAAGGACGGCAACTCTGAGAACACCTGCCCACTTGTAGGAGAAAAAACAAATCACCATGATACATTGTTGTGCAAAAAGAAAAACAGGGGAAGATAATAACTGCTGTTGAGGATACTAGATATACAGACGCCCTTAATATTCAAACCTTTGGAAGAACTAAGGCAGCCACAACTCGCTCTACAAAAATAATTGCACGGAAATCTTCTGTGTGTTGGTACTTCAACAGAATTTTAATTAATGATTGCACTTTTGGGGTCACTTTTCCATCTGCCACAGCTGCTCCAATTATCACATCCACATGCTCCCCACCAGAGACAACTATGGACAACGACAACATCAAACATGGAAGTGGCATTAGGCAATTTTCATAATCATTATGTGCAAGGTAAAGTTACCTAGCAAGGGAGAAAGTAACTACTTTCGTTGATTAATAACCATGGGATAGATGTTCTCATGTAGCATGACTCCATCATAAGTGCATACCAAGGGAGATGTAATTACTTTCATTGATTAATAACAACAGGGAGAAGAAAAAACGGACAGATAGTCTCAACTCTCATGTATCATGATTCTATTGAAAGTGGTGAGAATAAGCAAGAACCAAAAGGAGTAGCACTAAGTCCATTCCTCCCTCTAATCAGCCATAGCATTGGCCTCCCTAGGAACTTGGCTGAACGAGATATCTAAATGTCTGTAACTCCCAAACAAAGATTTCACATTATTGAAACTTCATTGCTGAAGCCAACAAAAGATCATTCCTACCTAGAAACTAAAGCAACACAACATCTTCACTAGGTCAAATTCTAAACACATGCTTATTATGAACTTGTTCCATATATGCAAATATCGTAAAACACCCTCACAGCTTTTCCAAAGACAAGCTAAATCTAGGTGAGTCTGATCATCACAGCAATTTGAAAAAAAAAAACAATAACAGTTAAAAGAGAGAGTCAACATAGTGTGAAATATGAAAATCCAGCAAATGTCTCTGCTTGATTTAGCTAAGCAGCCAATATTTAATGCATTGATTGATTAGTCAATAGTTCACTTTATACCAATTAAATATAATTTCAGAAGAGGCCCAAGAAGCAGCACTCACCATGACTGTCTTCCAACTCCCCTTCTTCCATTTCATCGAGGCCATTCCCTTGAGCATCATTACACTTTGTATCAGTACCTTTTGCTTCCTTATCCAATACAGCACCCTCGGACAACTGGCATTGCAAGAGAGCTACAACTTTTTTCAAGTACGATTCTTGAAACTTGACATCGAGCTGGTAGTTTGCCCTCTCATCGTTTTGTAAAGCTGTCAAAAATGAATTTGCAACCTGAGGAGAGCAGAGCCAAATCAGTCATAAACAGTGCTAGAATTAGAAATGATACGGGTAGAAATGTTGCCTCTCATGCAAAGAATACCATAAAAGCACACCACTGTCCCAATTCACCCAGAGCATAGTTGATGGCTCTCAATTTTTGAATTAGATTAGCAGCCCCGTCACTTTCTGTTCTTTCAGAAACACCATAGACAAGTCGCAGTTCTTCTTTAGATCCAGCATCCCTGGCTCCCATAAACTGCCATTTGCTTCTTCTGGAACTTGAATGTGCAGCTTCCTCAACTGCAACTTCCATTTGTTTTATTTGTTCATGAAGTGACCACAATGTAGCTGCCTTATCGTACTCAACCACAACTTCTAAAGGCATAGGGACATGCTTTTCGAGTTCTTTTCGATCTTTGATTGTGCATACCATGGAATCTAGTTTACTTTCAAGGTTTCGAATCTTTAAAGCACAATCCTCTTGACTAGAAACCCCTGCATGGAGAACAGAATTAGGAAGCAGTAAATATAAAGTGCCAAAAAATCAGAATATAGATTGTATAGAAATAAAATATACCTTTCAAATTGACGGGAGAAGCTGTCATGCCAAAAACAGCTGGTCTTTTCTCCTTTGGAGTTGTATGATAGAACTCAGACATCACCAATGAATATGGGTGCTTTTTAACAGCATGATGGCACTCATCCAGTATAAGGAGATGGATGGATTCCATTTTTATGATGCTGTGCCTGAGAATATTCAGCAGAATTTGAGCTGTCATAACTAGTACCTGCATCGGAATAAGTAAAGAGATAATCAAAGGGAAGGGGAATGATGCACTTTGAAGAGGAATAACCTAAAAATAAATGCCTTTTACATATCCACCCTTAGGTCATTAAACTCAACAACCCTAACTAATGCAAAGATTTAAACCATAATTAATAGTGCTACACATTCTAACTAATGCAAAGCCAGTTTTAAAGAGAGAAATGATAGAGATGTACAACCTAAAATATACTAGGGTACTGTCAGTCATGTGTATCCTTCTTTTGATTTTTATTATGCAGCACTATGAATCTGTCTGCTGAAAAACATACTCCATTGATTCCATGGACCACGAAAACACAGAATGTGTTTTTTAGGCTTCTAAGCATGTAGAGGATAACCAATTCACCATCACAATTGAATGAAGACCAAAGGAGAACAACGTGAATCTTAAATTAGTAGCTCAAGCAAATTTATCCATATTATTTCTTGGATAGCAAGCAGACTGTTTGCTTTTTTCTTTTCCTCTTCCTCTTCCTCTTCCTTTTTTTTTGAAGGCCACAACTTTTTTTTTTCAAGAGCCAAGAAGCAAATTCACAAAGCAATCGTTGAGGGACCAATAACAAGTGATCCTCTTGTCCCTCCCTTTTTAGCAAGACTATTGGCCTCCTCGTTAGCTACAAAGGAAATTAGGAAGTACAAGGCTCCAACCAGGCCAACAAAATACATCAAATAAAATTCATGCCTCCCAGGACCCTGCTTATCACCAATAGTTTGTTACAAGCACTTCTCTAAAATGTTGGACAAATCATTTGACCCAGCTACCAGAAAAGACAGCACAGAAAGTTACTGTGCATATATTAGGTTATTTATTGGTGACTAATTCGAAATATCTTCATTTGTGTGTCATATGAATTTAACAGAAACTAAGCTCAGTTTAACCATTGTTTGCGCTCCATGAGTAAAATTAACTAATGAAGTTGGAATCTTTAAAAAGGTTCCAAAATTATCCATGGCCTACATTGATTGGCATAATACACGGTTTTTAGGTATCTGCATAATGCATAAACATGCAGGCAGAATCTACTAAAATATCAATGCATATGTGATCCAGTGTATCACAATAACATTGTATATCAGACAGCAGCAGAAGACAGACAGTCTCATCTATGATTCGGCAACACAATTGTGTCAAAGATGTGATTAACTGTGCGGTGCAAGCAATATATTTGTAGGTATGTATCCTAGTTTTCATACTCTTTTTCCAAAATGAAGAAAAAGAGATCATGCTGTCTCAGATGACAAGTCTCATTCATTGACTGGCATTTAAAATGCCTGTGTTTACCTGTTTCGATTCAAACTCTCGCTGCCACCTCCGAGCATCCCAGAAATCTTGACCCATCTCACCACAATAATGGCCAACTCTGTAGCCAGTTCTCTCACGAATAACTTCCGCTTGCTGAAATGACAAGAATCCATAAAGACACAATAAAAAAATGAAAACTCAAAACAGTAAAATCTGATCAAAGGCATGCCATACCTGATAAACAAGAGGAACCTTGGGTACCAAGAATATAGCCAGTATTTTCCTATTCTCTTGTTGCATTTCTTTGCAAATGCTCTTGATAAGAAGAACAGCAATGAGCGTTTTCCCAGCCCCAGTTTCAAGAAACGCGATCGTATTCTTCTTCTTCGCCTGTTCGAGAACATCCAGTTGATATTTCCTTGCCTGCTCCTCCACTGGCTTCTCTTTCTTCTCTTCAGGTTTCTTCTCAGGACTCTTGACCCGCTCCGGGCTTTCTGGCCTGGCTCTCTTCCCCTCTCTGTTAGGCTCCACGGGCTCCCAAGGTCCAACACGGAATATGACCTTTCCCATCCGGTCCCTCTCCCAAAACCCTCTCTTTTCTCTCTCCCTCCAGTCCCTGTCTCTACCATCCCTCCTATCACAGCCATCCCGTTCTCTTTTATTGCTCCGATGGTAATCCCGTCTTTCACCCTCTTCCCAGTCATGGCGGGCCCGCTTCCTACTCGACCATTCCCTGGAACTGCTGTGCATGTGCCGGCGGGCCGAGTAATTCCTTTCCTCACCACTGCGATCACTTAGGCGGGCCCTCTTGTTGGGTCTATCTGCTCCGCCAATGTCCCCATTCTGCTTAATCCGATGTCTCTGGTCGTTAGAACTCTTGTTCTCATAATCAGCTTCTTCACAATGCTTCTTGATCCCATTCTGCTGCGGGGCCTGCACTTCAAGAATCTCACCAAGCTCCCCTGGTCGCCACTGGCACCACCGCCATCACCTCCGATCAAGAGGCTATCATCCTTGATGCTGTCAAGAAACCGATCAAGATCCCTAAAGAAACTGGAATCATCATCAACGACTGCCACCCGATCAGACGGATCGATCACTTCAGGAACCACAGCCGCTGCGCCACTGAAAACGTCGAAACCGGAGAGATCAATCTCTTCACAAGCATCAAGCCAGTAAGAAGAAGAAGAAGCAGGGGCAGTAGAAACCCTAGCTTGCGGAGAAAGAGATTGTTCGCCGCTGCTGCCAGAAACCCTAGATTCCTCGCGATTCTCCATCTTTCACTCTATAGACTTTTTTTTTCTAGGAAAACCGAGAAACAAGAGAGAGATAAATAGAAGAAAGAGCGGTTCTGCGTTTGGGGTTTTAGGGTTTTGGCTTTTTTTTTGCCCTAATTTTAGAGATAGAGAGAGTGAGAAGAGTCTCTGTTGCCTTTTTGTTTTCCTTTCTTTTTGTATATTTGCAAGATTCGACGGTGTATCAACGCGACTCCTCTCTCTCTCTCTCTGACTCTCTATCTCTCTATCTGAAGAAGAGATGCTATGCTTTCTATATCTTTTTCTCTTGGGTTGCTTTGTTCTTCTTCAGTTGTGGGCTTTTAGGGGTTTGACCAGAAGGAAATGCATGCGATTCTGGTGTTTGTCGGTCTGAGAAAGAGAGAGGGGAATATTAATGGGACAGAGAGAGAAGATGAAGGCCGGTTGAGCGGTTTTGAGATTTTTTTCACACGTGTCGGGATTTGGGATTTTTCGGTTGTAGGGGAATCGGATTGCGTCCTTCCTCCAAACTGAGCTGTGAGGGGCCCACCGTTATGTATCTGTTTATCCACGCCGTCCAACCCTTTTCAATGATCGCCCCATTTTGGGCTAAACCATGAGACGAAGAACGAGGCAGATCTTGGATCTGACTCGTTTTCTGTCTCGTGATTTAAGATGATCATTGAAAAGGGATGGATGGCGTAGATAAACAGATTCATCACGGTGGGCCCCTCCACAGCGTCCATACTAAGGATGAAATCCGAGTCCAGGCTGTCAACGGGTTTTTGTCCGGGTCGGGTCCTTACATTTCCGGACACGGGCGAATCGGTTCTATCATTTTCAGCCCTTACTTTTGTTGACCCGGACCAGATCCGATTAGGTTTCAGATATTTTCACGTCAAGTCGATTAAAGGTACCCCCGAAATGAATGGATTTGATAATGGTTAGCTTGCACTTTGACACGTACGGTGGAAATGTCTCTCTCATGTGTTAATTTTTTGGAATTTAATGTTATGGTATTATTTTATAGCTAGATCATGGATGCACGAACAATATGAACTAGAAAAAAAAATTAATTACATATTTCTAGCCACACCAAACTAATGATGCACTACATTTATTTAGGTTGTTGGACTCTTGTATAACCAAGCACCTTGACACCTTTTTCCAAAATGGCTTTTAAGCGTGTGTAATATGTAGGTAGCCTCGTATGTATTTAGCTTGCATGAAGAGAGCCAAGAATCCCTCTTAACTATAAACTTGAATCCTTCATTCCATCATAAAAATAAATTCTAACATAAGTTATCATTCTCTACATGTGTTATTATTGTGAAGTTTCTTTTTATAATTGCATTTTAAAACTTGAAGTCCAAGTTTTTCAAAACCTGAGGCTAAAGCGGCCATATCTACATGCGTGTGGCCACCATATAGAAAACACATACTTAATTTACATATTGTTGGACTAGAATTCAGCCACGTGGTGCATGTGTGTAGTTTGCGGGTGTGCTAGAATTCATTACGGTCCGATTCAAGCCAAACACCTATGATCTATGATTCCTGGCATTGAGATAGAGCAGTGGAATTAAATGGCGGTATGCCAACCATCTATTATGTCAATTGTAAAATGCGCTATTAAGGGCCCCTTTGAATTAAGTTACTTAAGCTACTTATCAGATAAGTTACTTATCTTAGTTTTTACTTATTAAGCAAAGAAGTATATTTGGTAAACAACATATTTATCAGCCAATAAGTAAATAAGTACGTTTAGTAATAACACATTGATAAGTAACCTTTCGAAAGAAAATTTCAAATCTACATAAAATAAGCAACACATTGACATGAAAAGAAAAAGCTAAGCGTTGAGGCAGTTTTCCTGACAGAATGAGCTTTTCTAATCCCACATGGGTGCAATAAAGCTCATGTACATGCCGTGCATGTGCTAGCATAGCACAATTGGTCCAAGATACATTCCAACCATCGGAATGGGACCACTATATGGATGCCTTGGCACAAGAATCGGGTTGATCCACTAGTCAGGTGGGCCACATTTGTAAAACAAATGTACGGCTCTGGAAGACTTGGCTGAAGTTTTCTAACCCATTCACTTGTTTCCAATAGTCGGTCCACATGGTGAGTGGACTAGAACCATTTTTGGGAAAGATGTAGAAGATTGAATCAACCTGATTGGTGGATTGGATATTACACCAATTAATGTAGGGCCCATCTTTGATGTGGGCCGTCCAATGTGTGAACCCCACCTTTGATGGGACAGTCCATCATGTGGGGCCTCCTTTGATATGGACGGTATGAGAAAGCAGTAATTGAGTGAACCATGAGAAAGAACTTTGATATGTAGTATGACCTGAGAGAGATAAGTAGAAAAGCCAAATTGGAGGGTGGTTAATTAACATTGGAGGGTGACTAACCGTGCGAGTGCGTACTAACCCCCCAAAAAAAGGGGAAGCAAAAGCGTGACATGAGAGAGTTAAGTAGAAAAGTTAAAAGTCAAAAAGCTAAAAAAAAAAATACTTATTAAGATAAGTAATTTTTAAAAGATAAGTTACTTTTCAATTATACTTACCAAATGAACTTAAGTGTCAAAAGTAACCTAACGTCTTAAGTTCAGTCAAAAAGTAACTTATTTGGTAGTATTTAAACGGGCCCTAAGTGATTTGTGGAGAATGGAGCTTTTCCTCCAATGAGTTCTTTTTTCCTTGAAAATAAAAAAGTTTTAAAAGTACAACACATGTTATTCGAACAAAAAATAACAATAGAGCTTGGAATCGCAAATATTATGACTTACCACTATTACGAATCATCATCCTGACCGAGAGCAGTAGGGTGTTTAACCGAGCAGCGTGCTAATGAGCAAGAAAAAGGTCATGCTAATGTCGATCTTACAAACTACTGTTGACCCAGCATATGAGTGTAAGTGGACGATTCCTAAGACTAAAGTATCCCTTTAGATTTCGCACATAGTTGTAAATAGAAGGGAATTACAACTACTGGTTACGAGTATGTTGGTCTTACGTAAGGTGATGAAAGAATAAACTATTCTTAGATGTTAAGAGGTTACGCTGATGAGCGGTGGTGATGATAAGCGTCCCAAGGGACCTGATAAATCGCGTTGCGTTGAAGTTGATTGGTTTTTATTTAATTTACTTTTTAATTTGATCTGATCATAATCTTCAATATGCTCATTCGCTATTTATAAATTTTTCAACAGCATCGTGAGAATAACTGATGCTACATGGCAGTGTGGTATATTGTCAGTTGTAAAGGGATGGTTGTCTTTAGTTTTTCGTGCTTGTACCTTTGTCGATTATATCTTTATTGAAACAATTAGTTATTGATCGTGTATTGATGCTAACATAACTCTAACGGTTTCACATTCTTATCCATGGATTATCTAAACGATAACTCTCTGTGAAATATGATCATTCATGAGTCATCCTTCATATTTTTTACGCATGACGCAAATATTTTGTGCCTACCACATGGTTGCATCTGGATTATCAAATCCAATACTGTTAAGAGCTTACGCAAATACATACTAAATACTTTTTTTTAAATTACAGATTTTTTTTTTAATTTTGAGAAAGACTATCATGTACTCAATACTCAAAGAAATCTTTATTCATGCATAATTTGAAAATCATTACAATTATAATGCTAACTTACTAACAGCTTGTAATTCCTTAATAAATAAAATCATTAATGTGAATTATGATTGGTATACATTAATCTGACATACTCATCTTCTATGTATTATAACATTAGCAACTCTATGCAATACAATTTGTATAAGAAGAATCATAGACTAATTATGTTTAATGACACATAATGCTGGCTATAATGACTTTATGAGATGTTATTCTTATTATATCTTATCCATATAGATTCATATACTCACTTATGGAAAATAAGAAAAAATTCATTAATAATATATTATAGCGTCTACGATGATATCAAAATAATTTCGTATTACACATTTTTTTCTACATGCTCCTTATAGACTTCGGCACTGAACCTTTTATCGATGAATCCACAATAATGAGCTTCATACTTATATGTTCAATAGACACTTGATAATTTTTTACCTTCCTTTTCACAACATAATATTTTACTTTTATGTACTTTACACAACTTGAGTACTTCTAGTTTTTTAAGAAGAATGCTTCATCACTGTTATAATTATTTCTTAGCAATTTACTAGTGATGTTGATAACTCCAAATTATGAGATAAAGTCCTACATCTATAACATATAAGTCATGACATAAAAATATGTCATAAATTCATCTTATACAGTAGATGCAACAGTAATTGACTGTTTTATGCTCCTTCATAAAATCACTCCTTTGATTAATAAGAATACATATCTAGAGGTCAACTTATTGTTATCTTGACATCTAATAAAATTCAAATTCAAATATTCGATCATTATCAATTGATCAGTTATTTTATACATGAGTTTGTAATCTTTTGTTCCTTATACATATTATATCACTTTCTTTGTAGCTTTTCGGATCCATGTAGGGATCACTCTCGTATCCTTTATGTTGGAATCGGACGCCTCAACAATCTTCTGCAACAAGGGGCCATCGACCGGTCATTGTTGGCAACCGACTGGTTGGTCATGTTGGAGATCAGGACAGTGAACTCTCTAGATGGTTATGGGCATTAATGACTGGTCAGCGGATTTCCTAATTCAAGTTTGTTTCTTGCGCGGTTTTGCGCAAGATGTTTTTAATTCTAGTTTGTTGCCTATTTAAGGGGTGTAATGCCGGATTAAGAGTTTTGCCATTGGGGCCAGGTTTTCTAGAGGGGATTGAGAGACTTCTAGGGCAAGAGAAAAGGCTCGGGGAAAGCTTAAGGTTCTCTGGGATGAGGAAAAGAACGGTGCTTGTCCGTCTGATGTAAGAATATGCTTTGGGTAGCTTGGGATTTCTCTTGTGGGGTTAGGATCCGGGTTTTGTTTCTTCTATCTCTTGTAACTTTTGATATCATAGTGGATTGTTCGCTTTGTGCTGTGATTTTTTACCTGTGAAGGGATTTTTCCACGATAAATTCGAATTGCCTTCTTGTGTGTGTTTGATTGTTGCTTGTGTGATTACCATGATGGTCTGCTCGTTTGATTCGCTTCCACTGTCGGTTTTTCCAACACTTTAAACATACCGATTATAAAGCTAATATTAAGATGTGTACATGGTTGGATATACCTTGAATTACCAACTATAAGAATGTGGAGTCTTTTCCATTCATTTATATTCTCTATTATTTTTAGAACATTTTAAAATGTCAAATTTATCACCTTTTTTGTTTAACATGTTGGTAAATGAGTAATTTTGTATATCACATTCATTTAGAAATCTTCTCATATAGTTTATAAGATATCTTAATCATTGCCTAAAAATCACAAATTAATTGGTCATCTTGGATAGTCTTCTTTTTTACCCCACGTAAGTGTGTAAGTATGCCATAGATGGTTCCTTATATACGGCCTTTGATCACTTATAATGACAAGATCTCTTGTAAATATCAATACTAGGAGACCCATTATGCCTAGACTTGAATAAGCTTGCAATTGCACTAGCTTTGTCAAAATGCTCTTGATAGAGTGTGGATAGAGATGGCTTACTTGATCATGCTTTGACTCTCCGTACAAAACTATTGCTTGAGCACTAAAAGTAGGTATTGATGTGTATCTTCATCAAAGTCCTCAAAGCACATATGATCTAACATGAGATCCACTTGGTTTACTCGAGACAAAGATAAGTGGCTTGATCTTATAATTTAAATCATCTATCAAGTGTAAAAAAGGTTAACTGATACCTTTGAGATTTTTAATGAGTTATTACTTTTGTTTTTAAATCATGCTTAACGGATATTCAATGATTAAAATCTGTTTAATCCAAACCCTGAGGTGGCACGAGAATTACTCAAGGATGACCCTGGATAGTGGAAGGATTTGGAAGGTTGGAATGCCTGTATTAAGTAGGTAAACAAGTTTCTTTCACAGTAGAGTACGTAGAAGTCTGTAGGGTGGCAAAACACCATATGTAGTGCATCTCTTGCAACTCCAGATTTTTCCTTATATAGGATTACATTTTAGAGGGAGAAGGATTTATGTCTTAAAGGAGAACTTAAACACCTATCCCTTGAGCGTTAACCCCTATAGCTAAGAGACAGAAAGAAAAGTGCGCGTGTTAAGAGAGAAAGAGGAAGTAAGTGGGTAACACCAACATACTCCTTCTTCACCATACATCTACACATTTGTGGGATCCCCTCATGAAAAACTCTAGTAAACTTTGACTTTTACCAGGAGATCGATGAAAGCTCTCAATTCTCCTTATCTGAGATAGATATGGGAGTGTTTCGAGAGGCTTCCCCGGTAGTGGTTTATACTAACCGAACTAGCCAATTCTCCCTTATCAGGCGCTCCCTTGTCATAGGAGATAGACAACAATAATGATTATAGGTGATTTATTTCAAGTATATTGTAGAAGTAGATTTTTTTTATTAGAGCATAAATTGATATAAACATTGATTTTATTTTAATAAAATTGATTTTTTAAAAAATCTTTAAATTTTATTACACAATGTAATAAAATCCATCACTCGTAAAGTGATCCAGAGTACTATCGATCAAGATATCTTAACTCACATATCATCATGTCTAGGGATTTGATGGCGCTAGTGCGGCTGCACATTTTATTCTAATCTTTGGATGATGGGCTTCATAATCTAAATAATTACAATTGATTGTGCCAATGTAAGTAGTCAAACATCCCATCAGGGTACCATTCATAACTCACACACTCATATGGCATAGGGTAAAGATAAATTAACATCAAGTTAGCCCCAATAGTAAACACTGTTCATCCTGACACTAAGCCAATCCCCTCATTAAGATGATCATTTATTTAAATATCATAGGTTGTCCTAGAAGCTATCTAGTCATAGCTAAGATACCAAGAACCATATATCATAAATCTCACATGGCCCATTGCCGAATGTATCCTAATGACATTCAAGGTAATCATCTTAAATCCATAATTCATAATAAAGAATGCCTCACACACATTAACTTAGCCAAATGAATTAATGATAAATTCATGTATAAAATTAAGTTCGGAAGCAACTAAATATTGGTTTCTAAGGGCACAACTCTAACAAGCATTAATGCTTGCATTTTCTTAAACACCAATTGATGTAGTTCTACACTACCACTAATTTGCCAATCTTTAAGGAACTTGGCATTACATGTATCCACGATTCTTATACTATGGCTAGGGCAGTAAAACATATACTTTTTGTGTTGGGGTTGTGTCCTAGAAAACTAATATTATATTAGCTTTTACATAGATTATATGCATTATTCATTTATTTCCTAATAAATGTATATAAAATATGTTATTTCATATAAGTTTGAGAGAAATTCCTCTGATCGTTCATAGACATTTGAGATTGAACGCAATGGTCGGTGGCCAATGAAGAGCCGTGATCTATGGATCTAATACCCTAACTGTTGATGCTGTAAATTCTTCAACAGATGAGGGTGAAGACTCTTTGATATTGATGGATGAATGCCGCTGATCTCCTCTTTGAAGAAAGGTTGGATCCTGTAGAACAAAAAGAAAGCTAAGGGGGATGGCTGGGGTCCAGCCGTTAGCCCTCCGATGCCTAAGTTAGTGAGATCTTGAAAGATTGAACATCTATCTTTTTATCAATCTTTGTTTTTGTACCTCAATAAAGAAGAAGACGCGTCCATTTATAGACCTAGGTTGCAGAGTTGTATTCCCTTTTGAAGCCATGATCTCAGGGGAGGGATTCTCGGATCTTTGGGATTTTCGGAGCTGTCCCGTGATCTTCGAGGATCTTTCGGCGAGTTGGTTAAAGATCTCCCGGATTTTCTTCTCCTTATCACGCACAAACTTAGAGGTTTGCGGAAATAGGATCAGGTCGCAAGACGGTTGACCTGGTGAGGTCGTTCCTGAGGGCTACTTCTCTTCCTTAGGTCGGGTCGGTGGAGGCCCGATGACCCGTATGAGTTATTCCGTCTGTCATCAAATCGGTTTCGAACTGTACGAGCTGAACTGGATCGATCTTCAGGTCAGCTCGTATTCTCTTCCTGATGGTGTAGGGGCCAGCTCGTATTCTTCTCACAACACTAACCATAACTATATAGATTCTAAGGCAAACCCATAACTTTTTTTACAATTGTCGTCTCATACGATGGGACTAACTTTGTGTTAAGATGGACAGTCTTCATTATTGGGCATGACATTGAGTCAATTTGCCTTAGCCCTACCCACATGAGTGTATAAGTGTGCTAGTGATTTGGTAACTTCGTAAAAAAAAAATCGTCACTAATGTCGATAAGATCGATGATAAATATCTGGACTGAGAGACCCATCATAGTTAAACTAGAAAGACTTATATATGTACTAGCTTTGTTAAATCCTTAGATTTAAGGATATGTGGATAGAGATGTTTTAATCAAATATGTTTTGGCTCGTTTTACAATGCTAGTACTTACATAATAAAAGTTAGTGTAATTGAATGCTTTTATTTAATGAGGGATCGATTTGGTTTCTTCGAGACATGACTAGTGGATTGATCTTACGGTTTGGACTACCCATAAGATGTTTTAAAGACTCAAAATCTCTAATATTTTTTATAAGTTAATGATGATTTTCAACTATTAAATTTTAGTTACAATCATTAATTTATTTTAAATTTTACTTTATTGATATCTGATGGCTAAAACTTGTTAATCCAATCCTTAGAGTGATATGAGAATTAATCAAGGATGGTGACTGTGGTAAGTAGAGAGATTTGAATGGTTAGAGTGTATGATATAGGCAGTTAAACAAACTTCACTCATAGTAAGGAATGCCAAGTCTATGGAGTGGTGAAGTATCATAAGTGATGCACTTTTTACTTCCTCATAAATGAATTTTATCTCAGAAGGAGAGAATATACCAAACAGAAGAGAATGCCTTGATGCCCAAGCTTGCTTAGATGTCACCTGTAGAACTTGGGGAGGGGGAGGTTGGGCTATACACAAATTCTCACATGTGCACACACCTAAGGTGTGTAAGGGTCTACTATGGCTTATGTCATTTCTTGATAGTGGTCCTTTGCATCCCTACATTTAAGGGGTATTTGTTTTGCTATAAATGGAGAAAAATGCTCGTAAATGTATATAAATAGGTAATAATTATCATTTACTCATGTTTGGTGCGGATGATAATTACTTCATTGTAAAAGCCATTTGAAAATGATTGACATAAGTTCGTGGGCCCCACTGTGATGTATGTGATATATCTATGCCGTTCATTCGTTTTAGCTAAGTATTTTAGAGCATGAGCCCAAAAAAGAGGTAAATTTGAAACTCAAGTGGCCCACTTCATATGAAATTGTGGTCGTAAAAGATTTTTAATGATAGGTATTCAACCCACTCTTTCGTGTGGTGTGGTCCACTTGAGCTTTGGATCTGCCTCAATTTTTGGATCATACCCTGAAATCATTCCGCAAAATGGATGGACGGTGTGAATAAGCCACATATATCACAGTGGGCCCCACATGAAATGAGCACATTCTTCAATTTTAGTGTGCAAAAAGCAATCCATTACTATCAACATAGAAAAAAGTGTAGGAATTTCTTTGGTAATTAATCATTACTCATTTGCATGTATTTACAAGAGGAAATTGGAAAACAAACACCTTCTTAAGATAAATCAAGGAGAGACTTCTTATTTTTGAAAATTGATAGTGATAATAGCCAAACAATTTCTACTTTCAGGTATGCGATTGTGTTTGTGTTTTTGTATTTTAAAAATATAGAATTATAATTTTTGTATTTTAAAAATATAAAATTATAAAAAAAAGATCCATTAAGATTAAAATATGATAAAGATTTTTAAAATAGTTTTATTTACTTAATAAAATATCCACTTATGGTTTTAAAATCTAATTTTCTTTCATATGGGTTGTAAACTCTTGTTTTGATTGAGCACCCTTGAACATGTGCATGTATTAGGCTAGATTTTTTACATGTCATCCCCCATATTATTTTAAATAAGATAAAATTGTCACTCATGCTCATAACCATATCCATTAGTATACAATTACGCCTTTCTACCACACTGTTTTGTCCATCATGCGGTGAGCAACGATTCTATTTTATTCTAAGAATCTAGCAAATGACGTTAAATGATGACCAATTTCGTCATATTTGTCATAGAATCTCTACCTTTATCTCTTCTCACAACTTTTATATTTCGATTATCTAATTTTTTTATTTTAATCTTATATATTTTAAATATTTTAAGAGCATCAAATTTTTCATATAATAAATAATTATATCCACATCTACAATGATGTTTATAAAGGTTATAAGACAGTTTTTATCTTTAGCATAATAAAAAGTTGGAAAAGTAACATATGTATGAGTATGTATTATTTCAAAAAGTCTAAAAAAAATTTATAGCATTATTCTTTTTGTGTTTAGTTTGCTTTCCTTCAATGTACTTTACACAAAAATCAAAGTTAATGAAGTTTAAATGTTTAAGGATTCTGATTTTCACAAACTTCTTTATTTTTTTCCATAAGAAAATATATCTTAGGTGCCATTACCACAATATAAGAGTTTTTCTGTAAAACATAGTGGAATTAAGGTATGAGCAAATTGGGCAACTAAATTCAATTTATACAAACCATCACATAAATCACCAAACAAACACGCTAACCAAAATTAATGGATTAAATCTACTATTAAAAAATTCAACAATATAATATGATGCATCATGTTTAGAAATTAAATTGATGGGGTTTTCGTCATCAAGAGTTGAGGAGAGATAGTACATCTTGGAGGTTATCGGGCGCTCGACCAGTCAGAGTCGAGCGACCAAAATTCACCCGGAAGAAGCAATTGGTCTTTAGTCATCGGGCGTTCAGAGCCTAAATCGAGCGCCTGACCATGCTAGGTTGGGCCACCAAAATTCGGTGAATTTTTCCTAAAACTCACAGGACCGTCTTGCCCATTATCGGACGCCTGATAGTGTATGGTCAGGCTCCCGACGGCACGCGGACTACGATTTTGTAGTTTTCTAATTAGGGTCTAACTCTTGAATGTGGCTATATATTGGTTTCCAACTCGAGACCTAAGTATCGCGATAGGAGGTTTACATGTCCAAGGTGAGAGAGATAAAAAAAAAGAGGAAGAGAGGAAGAGAAAGAGAGAGAGAGAAAGCTTGTAGGAAGATGAGATTTCTGTTAGTGAAGGTGATCCACAGCGCAGTCGACATCTCAGGTTCTTCTATGTCCTCGTGCTCGGTGAGATCTCTCAGTTTTTAGTTCCTTTTATTATTATCCATCCCTACGTAGGTGAAGAAGGTTTGATTCAAGCGGGTTGTGCTTGGGATCAAAGTTGTAAATAGTTCTCTGCATGGTGGATTGTTTTCTCTAGACAAGGTCCTGTGGTTTTTAACTCTTTAAGGGTTTTCCACGTAAAAATATCTTGTGTTCGTATGGTTGATAATTTGATCTTGTTTATTGCATTATCATATCACATAATTCACGTAGTTGGGGTGCGAGATCCTAAAGTTTTGTACAACGCACCCAACATAAATTATATGACATAATAGGAACATAAAATGTATTAACTAAATATAAATGATGCCCAATGTTCAAAACTAATTAGTAAGTTTCTATTACTTCTACTTCACTTTAATTCAATTTTTTATCTGGATAATTTGTTAAGCTTTGCTTGGGCTTCGGGGTTAAAAGAAATCTACACATGAAATTTAAAATATGAACTAGGGCAACAGAGTCAATCCTCTAAGGGCCTATTTTGGTTCAGTGTATTAGATGGTATTAGATTGTATTGAATTAAAAATACCACCATTTAAGCCTCATGCCTTGTTTGTTTTCTTCATTGGCTATTAACTTAGCATGCTTTGAAAAATGAGCCCTATCCCATCGCTTTCAGGAAATGAATATGAGGATTTCTCTTGGAATTAGGGTTTGTAGCAAGAAATTTTCCAAATTCATCTGGGATTCGAGGTATATTGTTTCCATCGATGCCTTACATTTTGTGAATTCAGCAAATGGGTGTCTTGATGTTGACTAGTTATATGGGTACGACCATGATGTATGTGTTATATCCACACCATTCATTCATTTTTTGAGATCAGTTTAAGGTGTGTTTGATTTCCATTTACACCGTGTAAATATAAGTAAATTGGTAATGATTACGTACAATGTAATTCCTATATTTTTTGACAATGACCATTTTGTCTTTTGTGCACTAAAACTGAGAAAGGTACATATTTTTTGTGGGGCCCATTGTGATATCTATAGCTTATCCACGACGTTCATCCATTTTATGATGTAATTTTAGGGCATGAACCCAAAATTGAGGCAAATTCAGAGCTCAAGTGGACCACACCACACAAGTAGTGGGTTGAATATCTATCATTAAAAACCTTTTACGACTACAATTTCCTTTGGTGTGGGCCATTTGAGCTTCGGATCTACCTCATTTTTTGGCTCACGCCCTAAAATGTTATGGTAAAATGGATGGACGACGTGGATATGCCACAGAGATCACAGTGGAGCCCACAAATGTATGGCGATCCATTTTGAATGTTTTTACAAGGAGTAAATACTCTTCCTATCAAACAAAAGTAAATTGTAATAATTACCTACTTACATCTATTTACTAGCATTTACCTTAGGGCTTGGGCCCAAAAATCAAGCAAATACAAAGCTCAAGTGGACCAAACTATAGAAAGCAGTGGGGATTGAACAACTACCATTAAAAACTTCTTGGGGGCCACAGAAGTTTTAGATCAACTTTTGTATTTTCCCTTTATCCAGGTCTGTGTGACCTTATGAACAGGTTGGATGGCAAATAGACATCACAGTGGGCCCTAGGAAGGTTTCAATCGTGGGCATCACTATACCCATTACTTTCTGTGGTGTGGTCCATGTAAGCTATGGATTTGTCTTATTTTTTTTGTCCATGCCATAAAATGATCTCGCCAAATGGATGGATGGTGCGGATATAACACATACATCATAGTAGGGTCCACATAACTTGGTGGTGTCAACACGCTATAGAGAGTGGTGGTGGTGTGTGACATTTCCAAACACGCTACAAAGAGTGGATGGATTTTTGTTGCTTCCATAGTTCAATGCAAATGCCATTTCAAAGAAATAAGGATCTACATTTTCACTGCTTTTCTTCCATACATGTAATAGGATGACCTCCAAACCATTGAATTTGATGATAAACCTAATAATACATAATCATTACACTAAACCAATTCCATCCCACCTAATCCTACTTAATTCCATGTACTAAACAGGCCCTAAGTGTTAGAAGATACATTAAAAAGATTAGTTTCAAAATATGCAAAAGTCAATCTTTTACATTTCTTTTCGAATCATTTCTTACGTTTTAGTAGTCCCTATTTTTGTATCCTTAATTTTTATAAAATGACACATTAGACGTCCAACCCCTTTCTTCCTTTCTTTCCTATCTAAAGATGGTTAGTAGATGAAGACACTTTATTGGTGGTTGCCCCTATATCTTATTGTGCCTTATGAAATCTTAATCACCATATGAATAAGCAATCAACCTTCCTGCAATCTAGCATCTACCTACTTGTATGTGTTAGGTGGCTCATTAAGAGCCAATTTATTTTTATGTGTATTATAACGAATTTCTAATGGACTAGATTATGATGGCAAAGAGGTTAGGATGATTGGACCATGAATTTATTATTTACACTCATGTTTAATACTTTTAGTTTGGCAGCAAGTTTTGTTATCTCTAAAATGTGATCATGAATATATGGGTTCGATCATATTTCATATTGTAAGTCAGTACATTAAGGTGCCCGACAATAAATTCTCCACCGAATGGAAGAGTCCCTCAACATTTTCAGGTACAGCTTGGCATGAGAGGAATTATTCATTGAATTTCGGATGTTATTTGCAATAGTTGTTTTCGAGAACATCAAACACAAAAATGATTTGTTCGCTCTCATCGATTATACAGTGCCTTGTCTTTCACTAATGTCATGCTAATTGGCGTAGGGAGTAGGTTAATCTTGTGAGCAAGATTTATGCCCATGACCCTTAATGCAAGCTGGATTTGATTGAGTCAATTGAGAAAATTCAATCCGCTAAGGACTAGAACATTTTATGCATACCTATGTAACGAAGAATGCATAAATAAAAAAAACTTATATAATTTAGTCTTTTGAAAATTAGAGTAATAAACTAAAGTGTTTTTATTAATGATTCTAGAAAATGATTTGATGTGCCATCACAACTCATTTGAGTCGAAATCATGATGCACTAATTATCCACTCGGTGGCGGCTCTATCATCCCATAAGGTTTTCTTGATAGTATACCTCTAGAGCTAGTAAAATGTGAACCTTTGGGCTCATGGGCTGATTTAGATTGAGGTGCATATTAAACCATATTATGCCGGTTGTTCTTTCGAAACACAAATAATATATTTAAGCCAATCTTTGTTTTCCGTAGTAGGTGAGTGTAAGTGTTTTAATGGCATCACTACTTAATACACAATCACAGTGCCAAATCACACTAAGGGCCTATTTGGGAGCTTGTATTTGGAATGCATATGATCCTAAATCATAAATCAAGGTCACTCTAAATCCTCAATTGTATTAAGTTGCTTATATTTAGAATGCATTGGATAAATATATTTACAAGAATTTAAATTTGATTATTAAATCAACTTTAATATCCCTAATTACAGTACATATGTGATATTTGACAAAATGATTATAATAAGCTCATTGAAATATATCTTTTTTTTTACCACAAATGACAAAATTTCAAGCCTCAGGTGGAACACAAGCAAAGGATCACTAAAGAGCGACTCACCAATGTTTTTTAACTGCTAATTTACATGGTCGATGTTTGGACCGTTCGGATCATTCTATTGATTGAATTTTAGAGATGCAACAAATAATTTAATTATTTTGGAGTATCATGCCACGTGTACAGTGGATATATAGCTCAATGACAATTTTGTTACACATGTGATTCTCGTCTTTAATAAGGAATTAAAAAAGGATTGGACTCAAACCGTTTTTTTTATTAGTTAAATACCAAATGAGAGACATCCCAAAGCACTGTTTGGCACACTCATGACTCTTCATTCATCGAACGAGGTCTATTTTATTAGATGGTTAGGTTAACCCAATCAAGCAATTTCTTTTTTCAGTGGGAAATCAACTGGAACGGGCTCCGGTTTTCCTAACAACTTCATGCCTCTCTTGTGGGCCTAAGCCCAACTGATATAAGGCCATGACCCAAAATCGAATGGGCTTGTAAGTAATTCAAATTGAGAGGGCCAATCTATGGGTCCTAGTTTAGATGCATCATAAACAAAAAATTACACTTGATTATGTTACTATTGGATTGGGAGCATTTATCGGATGGTTCAAATGAAAAATATCCAATGGAGCTATTTCATCAAACAAGTGTCCATGAATCAGAGGTTTGGATTGTTTATCCAATCGGAATTTGGGATTGTGAGTCAGTTGAGTTTAGGTGGTTTAATTTAAGTATTGTACATGTTTGAGACTCGATGCATGGCTTAGTGGCAGATGCATTGACTAAAGTCCTCAATAAACTAGCTCTCTTACATGCATGTGGCTTAGCAAAACATCACTTAATTGCTAAATAATTAAAAACACATTTAATATCCAACATTACTATCTCTATTATACATAATTGAGGAGCCAATGCCATTTTTGTCCATGCAATTAGTTTTAAAGAGTTGTGGTCTTAACCAGATTTTCAATATAGATAATTAGTATTTATCGAATTTGAAAATATGCCATAGTTGCATCGATGGATGGCTTGGATTTTACCCACTCATTCCTGCTTCTTTTACCTGCACAAGTAGCCCTCTCTCTCTCTCTCTCTCTGCATGTAGCCTGTGGGACAAGCCCGTCCAATAGAAGTTATGTGGGGCGCACCATGATGTCATGCAGGGCACACTGTGATGACTGTGTAACATCAATCAATATCAATCAATGTATCTATTTCACCCCCATAATATAAGGGCTTCAGCCGCAAAATAGGAAAAGGTGTGGATGGGTTCCCACCATTGTCGACCTTCTCTTTCTATGTGCCTGTAGCAATCTACTTTCCATCCCTTTTGCTCTCTATTTTTTCTCTCCTCCTTCAAAAGTCTCTCTCCACCATTTCTCTCTCCTTTCACCTTTCCATGTGTGTTGCAAGTGACATTTTCACTGGTTTAATTTAAATGGACAAACCCAACCTGATTTAACTGGGACCAAAATGATGGGCCCGATCTGAACCCAACTGGACCTGGTTTTTAACCGGATCCAAATAATGGACCTGATCCATGGAGTACCCACTGACAGCCATACAATGTGGGCCCTCCCAATTTTATCGTCGGCCATAAAAAGACGTCATATTATTTCATTTTTTACCATCATTTTTAGGAATCTGTTTAAGACAAGCCTTTGTTGAGAAATGCATGAGCATATGTTGACTTCTCAGATCATTTTAAAGAAGAGCCTTATGAATTTCCCACTCATGCTATGCATGTTGTGATCGAGACCACTGGCTGGTGGGACATTGGAATTGGAGATGACGGAAGTGGTTCAGTCACAGCAAATTTTGGCTTATAGATATAGACCATACATGAGGTGGACCACCAGATGAAGAGTCCCATCTCCGTATAACTTCTATGGTGCGAGCACATGCTAATCGGCATTCTTTCTCATTTGCTACTCTGATACAAGTTATTTAGAGCTTGTATGTATATAGGGGTTTTGGTAAATACCAATAAGAGTTCTGATAAAAATGTGGGGCCCTGCTTAACATCTACCACCTGGGGCTGTTCCCACCGTTGGATGACATTTGTGACAGAGATCTTTAAAAAAAAAAAGAGGGTGGTGAACTTTCAAGAGATGGGCATCCATGTGTTCAACGCATCACTAAAAATACACTGCATTTCCGCAAAAATCAAATTGCTTTAAGACTGTTTGGATTCCCTTCTTGAAATTTCAGGATATTTGATGCAGCCAAACGCATCCTTAGAAAAGGAAAACACGAGCACATTGCAGCAAAAGAAAAATCTCGGACATTCTTGGACAAGCACACAAAACATCAGCATTTTCATTAGGTTGTGCGGACCCAACCACATGTATTGAATCAGGTACGTCGGAGCAGTTCATTTTGACATCGAGAGTGGGCCCCATGTAGTTCTCTTTTAGATGGCTACTTTTCATCAAATGGGTCATTTAGGAAACGCCCATATGGCTTAACAAATCATTCCCTACTCTCCGCCTTTACTTCAAACACAAACATCAATACGCATATCATGTGCACTGCATTTTAATACACCAGAGACAGACTACCTGGATGTCAAGCAATTCAAAACACATCAGATGATCATAGCCATCTGATTAGCTGTCTTTGAAGCAACGGCAGGAAGCAAGAAAAATAGGGACAACATTCAGTGCAGGAAGGGGCAACCAGAACCACAAGGTCGCTCTTCTCTTCGGGGAGACTGATGGGTAAGGAGATAATGAACTAAAGCGGAATTAGCCATATACATTTGGGATGGAAACACAAGCCAGAATAGTGTGACAGTTGTGATTTCTTTATCACCTGGACCACACCAGATGGACGGTTCCAATTCAACAAATCAACCTAACATGTGTACTGTGGAGAGATGGCTCTACTACATTCTGTTTGGGCTGCAACAGAAAATGCTCAAAACTACCTCATGCACTGAACATTTCTGCAGTACCTGAAAATGTTGTATGCAGTCCCCACAGCAACAATGTTGTTCTCATCACGGCGATGGTGTGCCAAGGGAAGATCTTAATCACTCAGTCAATTATGGTTTCTACACCACAAGCAATATATAGCCTGCACTGCCTGCCGACCCCAGTTGCACACCTGGGTCAATCCCAAACCCTCTTAGGTACAGTTTGGTCGACCAGAGTTTTAGAAAACAAGTTGCAGTGAAGAAGAGAGACAAGAGATGTACTTCCAATAAACTAGAGAGGATCTCCTTATACAGGCATCCATGGCCCACAGAACAGTTCGATGATTTAATCACAGTAATTAGGAGCTAATGAAATGTTTCTGCTCAAAGAAATCTGTAATGAAAGCCAACAAAACAAAACAAGTGGTGTGTGGGGGACCCATGGCATGCCATGCCGCAGCCTCGTCCGAGCCTAGTGCAGTGGTGTGTGAGGGATCCATGCCGCGCCACCAAATGAGGAAAAGGGTGATGTGTGAGGGATCCATGCTGCGCCACCAAATGAGGAAAAGACCCCACAAAAGGAGTCTGTTTTCAATGTATCCATCTCACTTAGTTTCCTTATTCTTTGTTGCTTTATGGGAAGAGAATTAGGAAAAATACATATCATAGTTACAATTTGGAGTATGGATGTTGATGGGCCAGGCCTGGTTTTGCGCCCAGACGTTGAAATGGACAGGCTGGACAGCCCCAATTTGGAGGCTCGTAGGCAATTGCAATTTTTTCTTTTTGACTCTGTTAAACTAATGTTATTGCAATTCAATTCATTAGTGCACCCAAACACAGTCAAAGCTTATTTTGACATGAGAGAAGCTTATTGGTGTAATTTTTACCTATTGCAATAAGATCAATTTTTCTGGCTCAAAACTTTCTCTACCATTTTCAGATCAATATCGTAATGACCAGAGTATGATTCTGAACAAGAGTACTTCTCAGCTCTGGCTCATCCTTGCCATTCATGTAGGATCCATGATAACATAAGCTATAAAATCTATATGAAAAACAGAGAAAATGAGAAAACAAAATGCATATATTAAAGCATTAGAGTGGCATTGGAGATCCCAACTGTAAAACAACCTAACAAAATGTCATCCTCCTTTATCAAATCAAGAAAAAGTAAAAAGAGAGGACAGTGATAATTACTCAGCAGCTTCAAAAATCCATGAGAAGAATGGAAGATGGTATGATAGTCTTGCTAGGCAGTGAGCTCCATTATAGCACTGACAATATCCCCATTGTGGGCTTTGAGAGCTTTCACAGCCTTGCTTCTTGACACTCCGGCCTGTGTCATCACCAGATCAATGTCTCTAGGCTCCACTCCGGTGTCATCAACATCCTCCTCTTCCTCATCGACCTGTGTGGTGGCAGAGGCATCCGGCTTCGCCATCATGCTGCTGATGTCTGGCATCCGGAACTGCTGGGCAGCTTGTGTCTGCAGCTGAGAGCTCAGATCCTCGATCTTCGCCTCCCCAAATATGACATAAGTCTCAGAGTTTGGGCTCTTGAAGACATCAGGTTTTGAGATCACGAACAGAATCTGCAGCAGTTGGGTGTAAGTAGCCATGAGCTGATTGTACGGGCAATGATTATCAAGGCACCAGTTCACTTACGTTTTTTGTTCTCTTGATGGTAACCCTGGTGACACCAGTGACGGGTTTCATCCCCAGCTTCAACATTGCCTTGCGGCTCTTTTTCTCGCTCCTGCTCTGCTTTGAGCTCTCGTTTGCACCTGCACCTTGTTCACCTGTAGAGACAATAAAGATAACAAGATACATATTTCTTTTTCTCTTCATTTTCTGATAAATCGCTCTATTGAAGGGTGCATATGGATGCATTATCAAATTGAATTGCAATCATTAGTTTAGGGTGCGCATTTGGTTGCACCAAATATCATGATAAATATTTATCAATAATTTGCACCAAATTAGACTGATAAATCATTGAATGCACCCTTGCTAATGAAGTGGAAATAGTGAATTCGGATATCCTTATTAAGCAGTCATATTGACATTATACACTCAATGTTGCAATTACATTACTTTGGGTCAGACATGAAAACAACTTAAATGCAATTTGACACTCAAACGGATTATGAATACTAGGAAACATCATCATCTTGTCATTTTATCTTTAATTAAACTGAATGTTCACACTGGGAAGGAAGAAAGAGAGTACAAACCATGGCAGAGGCACAGATTGCCCAATGCATCAGGAAGGAGAATTAATCCCATTTATCTATAGTCAGGAAAAACATTTAGCTTCATGAAGTGCATGATTGAAGTTATTACAGATGGTATGTACAAGATCCTGAATTTCATGATAGTGCATGCAGGCTGCCATCAACCCTGATTTCTCATCATCATCCAATCACTAGCAATCATCAAAGTCCCCTCCGCAATTAGGTAACCATCCAAAGAACTGTTGACCAATTTCAAACCTCGGGCACACCTCATTAGGCTCTTCCACTCCTAGTGTACTGGAGAGGCAAGTTCAAATACCAGTCTATCACTGGGCAGCAAGTCACCAATTAACCATCAAAGTTTAACTTCTGCACCGCTCGGTGGGGCACCAGATTGAAGAAGCACTAAGGGGTCGTTTTGACTTGCAGGTATTTGAATGACGTAGATATTTCAATGACCAGGCATTGTAATACCCAGGCATTGCTGTTGCTGGCAATTATGATTGTTTTGGTTTCGTAACTATTTCAGAGGACATTGTGATTCGTATAAATTGCAATGTTTACTTTTGGTTGGCTTATAAAGTAGAAATTGCAAGTAATGTTAGTTTTTCTTCTTCCTTTTTTTTTTTTTTTTTTTCCAAGAAGCATCTAAATTGAAAAACAAGCATGACCCACCACTTCATGCAATCCAACCAAATTCTAACTACAAAATTTGGATGTGGGATGCACGAATATAAAGGAATTGTGGATGTCATGTATCCATGTTGTTGAGATGGATGGTTAGGAATTGACTAATACCTTACCATACATAATGTGCTGGATGATTTTGAGAAGGTGGGCCACACTTGTTTACCAAGATTAATTTTATCCCTCATATATCTTATGTGCCCCACATCTAACATGGATCATTCTATGATTTCTATTAGCAGTTAATTTTGATTTGTTCCTCACATCTAACCTTTTGATTGGTGACCTAAAAATTGATGGTTGAGAGAAAAAGGTACAATAAAAACCCATACCCAACAGAAAAAAGCCCGAAATGGATAGATTTTCATTCCATCCAAACTGGTCCCCGTCAAATCAACATTCTGGATCACCCGAGTATAGGCCAACTTGCACAAACTCAAGGCCCTAGATAGTGAACACAGTATCCTTGAGCAAAGTATCCAGCTCTATATTGGTGCCTTTTTCTGTAGAGGAGTAATTTAACCCTCTGGCTGCGTATGACACTTGATACAAAGGCACTTAGAAATAGCATACACTGCATATATTAACTCAATTTAAACCGATTTGAATTGTTGAACTGACTGTCTTTTAGTTATAGTTCAAAATTAAGATTTGCTGAATGATCCCAACCTCTGATTCGTGGACACCTCTTTGTTGAAATAAAACCAATGGATATTTTCATTTTTAACCATCCAATAAACCTCCACCAATCTGACATCCACATATTCAAATAAGCGTAATTTTGGTTCATGATACATCTAATCTAGTAAACATAATTTGAATGATTTGAATTAATTGTATGCCATGCCAACAGATTTAAGTAATTTCGTGCATGCGTATTATCCATTACTCTCCCAAAGTATCAAAGATTTTCTCTTTGCAGTGTACGGGTCAGAGGTAGTTCTTCCATGCTCTTGTAGAATAAGTTATTCTACATGGACTTTGCATTGAGGCCCATGGGTGTGCCTAGTGTTGGAAATATTGGTATCACATTACATATCGCATCCTTGGGATACAGATACATATTGATTATCGCATGGGATATATCATTTGTATCGGGTAATTTATCGCACATTTTGGGAAACACTAGGAAAATGGTTGAATTTTCGATGAAACTTCAAGGATTGTTAAAAAAGACCCTAATACACACTTTTAAATCTTAACATCTCAAAAAAGAAGTGTACATAATAGGTTTCCTTTGTATAGGGTCCTATGCTATATGCTGTCTAACTGAACTAATGCAACCATATTCAAATTGAATGCATAACATTGAGAGTGTATGTGATGATCATTTCATCAAACACTCCTAAATACTTTGAAATTAGTTTCAATTGACAGCTGATTGAAGGGAAATTTCAAAAAAAAATAAAATATTTTAATAATTTTTAATTAAAAATGATTTTTATTATCTAAAAATTGACAAGGACTTAACAAATCAGTTGATCAGCCCTCCTACATGCTTGATTTCATGTTTGGAGTGCAACATTTCAAGCGATTTGGGAGAAATTGGGGAAATTTCAAAAATTTCCCAAATCGGACCACCTACACTCAAATTTCAAAATTAGAGTGAATGTGATGATCATTTCATCAAATACTCCTAAATACTTCAAAATTAGTCTCAATTAACAGCTGGTTGAAGGAAAATTTCGAGAAAAAAATATGGAGAACATGAAGAACCAATGGATATCAAAATCAAAGCTCCGACTCCATGATTTTCCATGCAAAACATGAAGAACCAATGGATTTGTAACCATTTGATACTGATTTAAGATAATTTTAACAAAAAAGGGGATCGGAAATTGAAAATGCTCACTGGATCGAACATGTGGGATAATATCGGCACTACTCGTGTGTTTTGTCTCGCACAGGTGGGGTACAAGATATATCATGGGATATATCGGCCGATATCGTCGATATTTTAAACATTGGGTGTGCCTATGCAATCCAATCTGTCATGCAGGGTTGCCTCATCATGAAAGTTGGATGGCCAAAAAATTAGGCCGATCTAACCATCATATCAGCCACCCTGTGAATATGGAGGGTTTTTTTAATGGTTTTGCATTGTTTTCTATGGTATGGTCCAGTTAATGATTTAATTTGACAGATTTTTAAGATATCCCATCATCATGGAGTGGCCAACTTAATGTACAAGTTGGATGGCCCATAGACAACAACGTGGGTCACACACAAGAAAGAAGCGAACAACCATCCAAAACCCTCCAAATTCACATGTGGCCCGTATGATGGTTGGATCATCCTGCTTTTTGGTGCATCCAACTTTCATGATTGGTCTTGTGTAATGCTTGGGTTGGACGCCATATGTAAACCCCGGTGGGCTCCATGCCAATCACTTGTAAGAAAAAGCTTATTCTACAACTGACTAGTACAAAGACCAGCCTTGCTGCAGGAGAAAAATAGGGCACAGGAGAAAACAGCCCCAGAGGGATGGGGAATTGATAGTGGATAGCAGGGTGAAATTCCACCATATTTTTGGAAGAAATTGCTGCTTAATGAGGTGTTCCAATGATCAATAGGAATTCACGTAGCCAGCCCGCATCCCCCAAATATAGGACTGGTCAAGATAGTAGAGATTCCAACTGCCGGATATCCAACTCAATCCAAACAACCCCTAAGCTCTATTCCCACACCTATCAACCATTCACGCGGGGGGGGGGGGGGGGGGGGGGGGGGGGGGGGGGGGGTTTGGCTAAGTGAAGACTCAATAAAGCTTGCACAAAAAGATCAATGGATGATAGTAAATAAAAAAAATCCTCCTTTTTTTTTTTTTCTTTTTTTGGGAATGGCAAGACTTAATCTGTTAATATTGACTGTTTCTTTCATCCCATACGCCCCGTATCATAGCAGGAGGAGCTACTCTCCAAAGAACTCAACCTTTCCTGGAAGGACCTGAAATAAGAAAAAAGAACTCAATATGTCGTTCCCTACATGCCTCCTAAATCTTGTAGAACTCTAAAACTCATAATAGATTTTGGACGTGGACTGTTAAGCTCCAGAACGTCTTCCGTTGTCTGTCCCATGTACAACCATTCCCAATCCATATTTGGCCACATTGCTTCACTCCAAAGGGCTTCAGCAAGAAAGATACTCATAGCGAAGCAACCCTATGAGCCTTTGGAGCAAAATGGAGAACAAGAGGTTTGAGTAATCTGCTGCGAGTTATCTCTTATCAGTGAGAGGAGGATTCAATTGCAAATCATGACATACTTGTTCAATTGCAGAAGCTGCAAAGAACAAATGCATGAACAACCCCAACAAGATTATGCATTTTCTTTTCATGGAAAGACAACCAACAAGAACATGCATCGGCAATTCAAAAGGGCAATAGGATCATTTTTCATCTCCTATTTCATGCTGCTTGAGAAGATGATTGTACAGGAATTATAAATTTTGGCACAAGACATTAGAAATGAAACAATTTTGATAAATTAAGTAGAGAAAACTGGCATCTGATTATCTGATGTTCACCTAATAACTTACTATTCTTTTTCCACAGAGAAGATAGTTATTAGAAGGCCTGTTGTATACAACTCTAACCCTAAAGTATTCAAATCTAGTAAGTCTAAAAACTAGACAATCGTATGCTTTCTTACCAGCATGTACATTGGATGGATGATAGAGACATAATGATCAGAAAGTAAGGCGAGATTCAGATAAAGGAAGATGATAAGGTCCCTATGTCCGACACAAGGATGTGTGTCTCCGAGTTAGATAGAGTCACACTATTGAACTAAACAATCACTCATACAGAATTGACAACAATGATGAAATGTGTACCTATACTATACCACTACCCCAGATGACTTCAGCATCCCGAATACCAGATACCTAGATCTCTAAGATTTGGATACGCACAAAATCCAAGATTCATCTTTTCACACGGAGAATTAAGAGTCCCTTTTTTTTTCTTGAAGTTTCATCTTGATATGTTTACAATTTGCATTTGTGATGTAATTAACTATGAAACATAATGTCTGTAGCTGTAGTTGTTTTTTCCACTTGTTGCATTCATGGTAATTGGACGTGGTGTGAATGGGAATCAGTAAATGGGTGAGAAACATTGCCGAAAATATCTTTTTGGAGATGGTCTTCATTAATGAATAAAGGGAAATGTGTTCAATGTTTCCATTTTACAAACTGAATGTAGTGTACTGTTTACATGGTTGGGAAATGATTTTGATTTTAATTGTGAAAAGTTAAGTAGTATCTATGCATCTTGAGAAATGAATAACAATATAATTTCATGGAAAAACCGTTTGTGCCATTACCTATTCTATTTCCTTTTTTCAGACATGTAAATGCACGCCAAGGTTACTTCCATTGCCTTTTATTCTAACTACATGCACATAATGGCAATGTGTGTCAATCAAAACCTTACAGGGCCATCACTTCCTAAATGGAAGTCATTCATCATTCATAACACAGCATCCACGTATGCCAATCCAATCCGTCCAAATTTTATGCCTCATGGTTCATAGATCATAGATATGAATATTACACTGATAAGCGATCTTAACCATATAATGACAGGTGTTGATTTTTCAACCTCTGATCATTTCCTTTTAACCATCCACTTGGACGTACACCAACCAGATGGTTAGGACCGTGCGTGATTCTTGAGAAGAGAATCCACAATTTGGTGAGTCTGGATTTCCATTAATGTATGGCTCACCATTGTTTAAGAAACGGTGAAAGATGCGCCTGCGAGTAAAGGTTATCAACATGCCTAAACTTATTCACCAATGCGAAAATGTTAATAAACTGTTTGGGGTCCGCCAGTTGTTAGTGTGCCATCCAACCCGTCCATCAAGTGCGTCCCAACATGATGATGGGATGGCCCCAAAATTCAGGTGTATACGATCATAAGGAGGGCGACACCACCGAAAACAATGCACATTCACTCAAAATCTTCCAAATTCACGTGGTGGCCCACGCGACGGTTGGATGAGGCTTATTTTTGGGCAATCACGCTCTGTTGATGAGGAGACCCTTCTGGACGTATTGGATTCTGTCCACAGACCAAAGCGGGCCCCACAAGCAGAGTTGTAGAATAGGCTTTTTCTACAAACGTTCGTTGCAGAGGATCCATGATGAAACCCTAGAGAGAAAAGAAGAAGAGTACCGTCGTCATCGTCTTCATCGTCGTCATCATCGTCGTCGTCGTCGTCCTTAGCATCTTCGACGATGGGCTCGTCATCGTTCTGAAATACAGACAGTAAATAAAGAAGGATACATACATACGTAAGGAGACGTACCATATATATAGAGACGTAGAGGGAGGAGAAATACCTTGAGATTCTGTTTTTCTTCTTCGAGGATGGCTCGAAGCTCCTCTTCTTCCACTACCGGCCCTGGCATTTTTCTTCCGCTTTTGCTGTTGCTGCTGCTGCTGCTGCTGCTTCTTCTTTCTGAAATGATAGGATAGAAAGAGAGGCTACGAGGGTTTTATACGAGGTTGTTACCGGTTCGTCGCAATGGGTTCGCGGCTGAGATTTCTGGTAGGGCCACCGATTGGATGATCCTAGCCGTCTGTTTGATATTTTTTTTTTCTTAGGAAATAAAGCGCTAAAAGGACCTTTTGAGTGTGAAATGACTTAAATAGCCTGGTCCTTTATTTTTTGGGGGCGCTGTTTGGCTGGGAAGCGGATTGCGAATGGAGTCACTCTGGACGCTTCTGTGGGGTCTAACATGATTTATGTATTTTATCCACTCCGTCCATCCATTTTAACACATAAATTTATGTCTTGAAAAAAAAAATTAAGCATATAAAAATCTTAAGTGGCCCACACCGCAGGAAACAGTGTGCATTGAACCTGTACCATTGAAAATTTCTTAGAGGTCACAAAAGTTTTGGATCAAGCTGATATTTCTGTTTTCCCTTCATCCATGTCTTTGTGATCTTATGAACAGGTTGGATGAAAAATAAATATCACTGTGGGCCCTATGAAGGTTTCAACGGTGGAAATCATTATTCCCACTGTTTTCTATGGTATGATCCACTTGGTATTTGGATATGCTTTAAGTTTGGGGTTAACCGTTAATATGAGCTGGAAAAACGGATGGACGGTGTAGATAAGCGACGTACATTCACAGTGGGCCCAACTGAGTTTACTCAGGACGATAAGAGCGTCCTGAGTAACTCCGTTCGCAATCCGATTCCGTTTGGCTGGTGTTTGTCAAATCTCTGAGAGCCCATGAAGTATGCGTTTTATCCACCACGTAAAGAGTTAGATCCAAAGCTTAAGTGGACCACACCACATGGAATAGTGGAGATTGAACAGCTACCGTTGAAAAAAATCTTCGAAGCCACGGAAGTTTTGGGTCAAGCTACTATTTCTGTTTTCCCTGTGTGACTCTACGAACAGTCTGGATGACAAATAAACAAAGTTTCAACGGTTGACGTCATTAACCCACTATTTTCTATGGTGTGGTCTACCTGAGCTGTGGATATGCTTCAATTTTGGAACCATGCCTTTAAAATGATTTGGAAAAATGGGTGGACGGAGTGGATATAACACATACATCATGGTGAGGCCAGCAGAGCTTTTACACCAGCTAGCTGAATGGTGTTGGGGTCACCAAACAAACTGCGTCCATATTTTAAGCGGGGTCGAGCCCCTTGAGGCACGTGGTCCGTGAATGACATCCCTGCACGCCAATGTAAGCCCCACCATGATGATCAAATAGACAAAAAAAAAATCGGCTGGTTCAATATCAGGTGGGCCACTCTATCAAAAACAAACTATGCCAGCCAAAAACATCCGAATTCATGCGTTGCCCAGTTCGTGATTTGATGGGTCTGATTTTGTGCGCATGATGATCATGGGGGGACGCAACTGATGGATAGCTTGATTTTACATACAAAGTACGTGGGCCCCACGTTGCACAGACCCCACCACTATTTTATTAAAGATGAAGGCATTTGGTCGATCATTTTACACTCTACAAGCTCATTTTGCACTCTTAAGAAGTTGAGGAATTGTTTATAAATAAGAATTCCTCGTAAAATTTGCAGTAAAAATACCTTTTTTTTTTTTGAGTGTGAATGGTGGGCCGTCTAATTATTTTATCTTAGTTATGGTATGTTTGAAGGCCTTGATTGGAAGGTTATTATTGCCCCTATGGCGTAGTTTTCTTATCACGTGTTAGGAATCTAAGATGGGACCAGATGGGTAGATGATCTGGATTGGGCTGGGGCCAGTTGCAATGGACCAAAACGAGCTCGTGGCTCACATCATAACATTGTAGGATAATGCTTAATTTCCTTGGTCACACTTGAGGTGTGGATTGCCTGAACACATTTGGTGACTTTGTACCATGGCCCACCGATGATGGAACCAACAGATAAACGGTTCAGATAATCTTACCATAGAGAGTCAGGTGGGGACCACCATGTCTTTGCTAATGGTGATGCACGTAAATAGAAATTGAGGGACGCATTGGGCTCAGGCTAAAAGCCGATGGGCTTGTTGGGGATGTTTTTAATCTTGGACAACGGAGGGGGTTGCCAGTTGGTGCCTTAAACTGCTCCAAATGAGGCTTCTGGAATCTAGATACTATTGGAGGGGTGTCGGGTGCTTTAAACTTCTCGAATGGAACTGTGAACTCTTTGGACATTTTTTGCCATCGTCGGATGCTCTATAGTTTCAGGTTGGGCGGTTCACAATGTGCATGACTGTTTTGTACAAATTTATTCTTAATTTCGATTTTATGTATTTAAAAAAGTGTAATATGAAATTATGGTAACATAAGGAGTCCTAAATGTGTTTAAAAGAGTTGAAAGAGTTCTAGAGTGAGTGAGAAAGCGTGTGGTAGCTTAAGTTTCTCTTGTGTGGGGCCTAGATCCAGATAAATGTTCTTCATCTCTTGTAAGTTTCTTATTCATAGGTGACCATTTTTGTACCGTGATTCTTTCTTTTTCACGAGTCTTTTTCCATATAAAATTCAGATTACCTTCTCCTATATGTTGAATTTGTTTAGTTACTCACCGTTGTAGTTCGCCTTCATTTGATTCTTACTTATGTGGGTTTCCCAACATGGCTTGCATGGACTTAGATTTTTAGGGCTTAGTACGGCAATCAAACGGACTGACCACATCCTCAAAACCACATGGATCACACACAACCTCTAGTTATCTGATTTCGGTCCTTGCATTTGTTGGCCACAAACTTGATGTGCGTAAAGTTCAAACCATGATGGGGACCATGGCTTTGGACGGTCTAGCTGGATGTAAATTGAGGTGAGTAGTGGATTGGCCTCAGTGTAGAAACGTAGCCCATTTAAGGAAATTGTTTGGACTCGTCTGAACCCTACCCAACCTAACCCACCGATATAACTTATCACTGCGACAGATAACCCACCCGACCAAACTGACCTAACCCATAACCTGAAGCAAAGTAATAAAGATAATGATACATGGCATACTTGAGTACCACATTCGATCCTTAAACATGAGGTGGGTCACTGCCGGTTGGTTGAGCCTGCACCGACTAAAAGGAAACGGGTTGGGTCCATTGGGCTTGATTAATTTAAGTGGGTCGGGTTGGGCGGTGGGCTAATGGTTAGTGGGTTGGGTTCAGGCCATGCCCTGTTTAGTAAATGGCTCTGTCTTGGTCTGACTCCAACCCGATCCGAACCTGACACATTTCTACCACTACCCGTAATTCCTAGGCTTGATCATCATTTGTAGTTCAATGGGCCAGGGCTGTTCCTGGCTGGAGCCCAGTTCTAGGTTCATTTACATTTAATTGTGGGCCAGGCCCCACCTGAGCGTCTACCATTGAGCCATGCATTGAGACCCAGGTTGAGTCGAGCTCAACCCGTTACCCAGCTGTACCATGAAAGTGTAAAATCAGGCTGATTCAGTACGCTAGGTGGGCCACAGCTGCATCTTGAGGCAGACTGCCGGTTCTCCGTTTGTCCAATGGTGTCACCCAACTGATGAACGGACTAGCCTGACTTTTCGGTCTAGTGATCTTCGTGACAGTTCCTACCATATTGACGGTATGGATATCCTGCACAAGCTGCATGTTGGCGAGAAAGTGGGTATTGCACCAGAAGTTGCAGTGTGGCTGCCTTTGGGTGATCATTTCTCTGTGACTTATACTGATAGGGTCTCAGTTTCAAGGTTTAGGCCCTTACCATTGAGCAGAAGTTTGGCCCAGCGTGGCTTTGGACGGTCAAGGGCTGAGGTTAGGTCATTCACATGGGTTGGATGGAAGATGGTGGGCCCACATACAAACCTATGCAGATATTTAAAGAGGGAGAGAGAAATGATATTTGATAGGCTGTACGTTAGCCTTTTGAGTTGGAGAGAACTTAAATGAGAGAAGTTAAAGATGTGACAATGAGGTTGGTGAGAGTGTGATTATGGTTGTTTTGCGTGTGAATGGGGATAGATAAAAGAGGTGATTATGGAGAAAAAAAATAGGTCCGTGCTTTGGATCCTTACTACGTACTGTGCCGTCCCTTCATCACTGGGAGTCACACTTGATGAATATGTCTGATGAAAGATACATAAATTGGTCACGTCACATATAAAACTATGGTCGGCATCCGATCCCCATTCCTTGTGGTGGGGGTATACTTCCATTTTGGATCTCAGTTTGTGGATCTAATTGATTTTTGGTTACATAGCTTTGCAGCGGGATTGCAACTGATGGATGCCTCAAAAAACAGTCTCATCCCTGGGGAAAGGTGGTTTCGGAGGAAAAAAAGAGAACTAAAATGGTTTGCAACACTAGTCTTATAGGGTATTGTTTTTGTGCAATTCAATCAAACTTGAGGCCACACATGTGATTGAAGGGTTGTATTCAGTTTGTGTGTGTAATTAAAAAGTATGGACATGCGAGAGTTATACTCGACTCAATGTTTGATTGATTTCTGGTGCACTTCGTGTTGAGATGGACTAAGTAAGACCAAATTTGAAAATTCAATTGTCCTCTCAACCGTTGGTTATAACAGCAAGCAAGTGATTTATGAAGGGTTGGGGGTTAATCTTTCTTGATGAGTTCTTTTTACCTTACATTAAGGATTTTACTTACCATTGCCAATTTTATTAATATGTGAATGAAGCTCATTATAATTGACAAAGTAAAAAAATTAGAGAAAAGAAAAGAAAAAGATAAATATTTAATTCGTCTATATGAATAGACAATCCAGGTGGATGGTCAACAAGATGTGATCAAAATGATGATCACCCAAGTAAAGAATTGATTGATCGGGATACAGTAATATAAGGTTGTGGATATTTAACCTACTCTACAATACTGCAGTGATGGCGCTTAACATTAGTGATCTATGCTAAGATTAAGGATAAATGAGGCTATGCTAAGATAAATGTAAAGAAAGATAGATTGTGTTTGAGAGGGGCCTTGATCTCCTCATTGAGTGCTCTTTTTATAAGTTGTTAAGGCATCGAAACTCTCATTGTGTTTCCTTGATAGTTCAAGATCTTTACATTTACGACTTTTGATATAGTTTTTTCCATAGGAGATCTTATAAATCTAAAATTGTTGGTCAGGATCACTTTTACGTACATGCTCCCTTAGATCAAATCTCTAGGACACTGTTACATCTAAAAATAGCTCGATCATAGCTATCTCCACCATTCTCTTATTATGCCCTTGAATAATCGTAAAACTAGTGAGACAAGATGCTAATCTCCCATTCCTTTAATTTCAATTTGTTATGATATTGGATTGATTTTGAAATATTCAAAATGTTCATATTTACCGTAAGAGCTCTGAACGTCTCTGGAAAGATCTCTCATTTTGGAAGGATCATAAGAGACGACCTTACTAAGCATATCCGAATCTAGGATAAGATCCTTGGCTCGGTGGGTCTTTATAAACCTACTGGGTACGATGTTTTATTTACGTTGCACATGTATTAGAGCTACATTTCATTCAACGTTTTGCTCCTGTAAGGGCCTGTTTGATTTTCCTGAGAAATGGAAGTACCTTAGAAACAAGTCATTATTATAATTCTTTACCCTGTTTGAAATTCGGTGTAATTCCTACTTCGAAAATCGGTCCAAAAGTAGTTTAAAATTATGGGCCCCACCGTGATATATATGATATATCTGCTCCGTCCATTAGTTTTATTTGAAAGTTTTAAGACATGAACCAAAATATGAGGCTGATCTAACATTCAAGTGGCCCACACCATAGGAAACAATGGCAATAAGAAGTTTTTAGTGATAAGTGTTAGATTCCCTTTTTCCTAAGGTGTGGTCCACCTAAGCATTGGATTTGCTTCAATTTTTGGTCCATGCTCTGTGTTTATTTGCCAAAAAAGATGGATGGTGTGGATAAGCCACATACATAGCAGTGGGTCCCAACTATATTTCACATTCTCCTCAATTTTAGCAATACAAAAGTGGGTAGTTAAATCATACATGGGAACAACGTAAGAATTGCCCAGGAAATAATCATTATGCATTTACATTGCATTACCTGAGAATTGGAAAATCAAACAGGCCCCAAAGGTATACGTATGGTTCTATGCCACAACATTAATAATGGAAAACATTGCCAAAGAATTAGCGGTAAAAGACATCTTTGAATGTGATTATGATTATGCCAGCATTGGCCCCTATGACATGTGGTGGCCTCCAACTGATCCACCTCGGTGCGCCGAATATGGGTGTAAATAGGTATAACACCCAAGCTCTAAGGGGCCATGATGTTGTATGTGTAAAACCCACTTCCTCCATAAGGTTAAAAGACTTATTTTCAATGCGGATTGGATAATACCCCACCTGGACCTAGCTAGAGAGGATAATACATGGGCTTTGTAGGACCCACCGTGATGTATGTGTTTTATCCATGCTGTCCACCCATTTCGATAGATCATTTTAGGGCATGATCCCAAAAAAGAGGCAGATCAAAGGTTCAAGTTGACCACACCACTGGAAGCAACGATCACAATGACGCCCCCACTGTTGAAACCTTCCTATGGCTCAGTGTAACGTTTATTTGCTACCTAACTTGTTCAAAAGATCACATAGACACGATGAAGGGAAAATATGAATATTAGTTTGATTCAGAACTTCTCGTCCCTAAGAGGTTTCAACAATAGTCCTTCAATCCCAATGCTTCCTATAGCGTGGTTCACTTGAGCCTTCTATCTACCTATTTCTTGGGCTCATACCCTAAAATGCTTTATAAAAATGTATGGATAGCATGAATAAAACATATACATCACTGTGAGCCCCACAAAGGCCCTGTTAGGACCGTCCATCTCTAGGTAGGTCCTGGTAGGGCTAGTATCCAATGGGCGTCCACACTACATATAAAAGATCAGCCCAATAAAACAATCAGCGGGTAACATCAATGAGAGTAATCTAATTTTTTTTCTTTTCTTTTTGTATGGCCTGCTTGAGATCTGAATCCGAGTGATCTTTATATCTTCACTTCATCTACTAGTTCACTTGGTATGGCTTGCTTGAGATCTGAGTCAGAGTGATCTTTATATCTTCTCTTCATCCTGTTGGCCCAGAGAGAAACCTACTATTGGCATTTCATCCCACTTGTTCCCTTTAATGTGGCCCACCTGAACTGTGGATTTGGCTAAGATTTAGCCTCAAGGTCTAGCATCAAAGATAGAACATGATGGACGGAATGGATGTTACAAATACAAAACGGTGGGACCACAGAGTTGATTGCTATATATATATATATATATATTATATATATATATATATATATATATATATATATATATATATTGCCTAAAACAAGTGACATGCAGTCAAGAATGTAGGAAAATTATTCTCTCTTATTGCCTGCTTGGATGACAATCCTAAAATAATCTCTAAACCAACTGGGGAGAGAGAAAAACTAAAAAATTACTACAGAATTTCTATCTAATGTTGTCCGTTCACTTAGTTTTAACCACCCCCATGATGGCCTCACCTAATCAGCTCCCGAGGATGGTTTGGATCTTTGACACGTGTGATAGTAACATGTGTATTAGTGTATATAGGAGTTGACTTGTGCTCATATTCACAAGTCTAGAGCTGTACTGGCTCGTGTTTGGGTCACCTTGGCCTTCAAGCTGGACTGATTGAGTTGGCTTTCGAGCTTCGAGTTTGTAAAAAACAAAAAACCATGCCTAAAGGTGAAAAGCCCGGCTTAAAACTGTTTAAAATTCGGGCCCAAAAGAAACCCAAAGCCCAGCTTAAAACTGTTAAAAATTCGGGCCCAAAAGAAACCCAAAGCCCATTGAGAGTTTCACCTCTCATTTCTTTGCTCTCTTCCGATGTGGGATTAAACAACATACCTAGTCGAGTCAAGTTTCAACTGAGTCAACCGAGCTGAGCTGAGCAAGTTGAATAGAGCTACAAGTGAGCTGAGTTTCGAGCTGAATCGAATCGAGCTAGGCCCAGCTCGAGCTAGGCTCGAAATTCATTTCGAGCATGGAAAAAAGGCTTGGCTTGGTTGGGAGACACCATTCGAATTGAGCCGAATCAAGCCGAGTCGAGCGAGCTAGCTAACCGAGCCAGCCTGACTCATGTACAACTCTATTCACAACAAAATTAGCCAGAGAGACGGCCCTGACGGCTGACAAGGAGTGGGGATATTAAGTGGCCAAGTCAAGTTCTGTCCAAGCTGGCCGCATTGTCCAACTTAGGCCCACGACCAGCTTGGGCCATGACGGGTCAAAATAGTCTGGCCCAACATGATCATGCTAGGCTCAAGCCCCAATGAGAGAGAGAATAGCGGGTTGTTGTTGGAGTGAGATAAAGAGTAATGCTGTGGAGAGAGAGAGAGGGGAGCGGATTAGGTGAGACCCCGGATCCACTGAGGTGGGTGGGACCCCTGACGGTGGGGCTCACAATGATGTATGTGTCTTAACCATTTTGAAAGATTATTTTAGGGTGTGATACCAAAAATGAAGCTGAATAAAATCTTAGGTGGACCACATTATAGAAGCAGTCGTGATTGAATCTCTACCATTGAAAACTTCATGGATGTCACCAGAATGTTTATTTGCCATTATTTTCCATCCAACCTGTTGATAAGGTCACAAACATCTAGATGAAGAGACCACATAAATATCATCTTGATCCAAAGCTTTTGTGGCCCACAGTTAGGGGTCCCACCCACCTCGAGGGATCTGGGGTCTCACCTAATCTGCTCCCAGAGAGGATAAACAAAAGTGTTTATTTATTTATTTATTATTTTTATTATTTTTATTATTTTATAAATTACACTCCCAAACCCTAATGGGCCGGACTGGGCTGACATGCTGTTGTACAAGTCCAAACTTGACCCGATTGAAAAACAGGCTTCAATTTTAAGCCTTGAGCCTGCCCCTCGGGCCCAATACTCTAGCCTAAATCCACACCGAGGTGGGCCAGGCTCAAAAGCCCTACAGGCTAGCCCGGCCCATGGATAGGAGAGGGCAACCTTATTTTTTTTAAACTTTTTTTTTTCCCCGAAGTAAAATCATGTCACAATTTTCACTCATTCAACTTTAAGTCTGGATTTCAGTATTAATAAATATTTTATTTAAAATTGGCAGCCAAACATGTAAATGTAACCCCCCTGGGGCAATAAGTGGGAAAAAAAAAAATCATTTCTATAATGTGGTCTGCCCCAATTTTGGGCTCATCCCCAGAAATGAATCGGCAAAACAAGACCACGTGGATAAAACACATATGTCATATTGGGGTTCACGTAGCTTTGCTTTTCTGGTGGTACAGTACCGATGTCTGTGCCGTGTGCTACACTATGCAATCTGAAAGTGGCAAAATGGACGGATCGGCGTGGATATACAACAAATACACAAGGTGGGTGGGCCCCACAATCACACCTGATTGAACTCAGTGTTATGCGACCTGACTGCCCTGAGAGGGAGATGGCTGCCTGATTTGTTTTCGGAAGTAAATGCACATACATCACAATTTCCCCTCGACTAGGGGCCTATTTTGACCATTAGTAAATCATTTTATTTGAAATTGGTAGCCAAACATGCAACTAAACGCTCGACTATAAGTAGGTGGAAAAAGACACACTCGGATCCATGGCTCAAGTGGTAGAGTGAGGGAAGATAGCCTCGCTTCAACATTGAGGTCTTGGTATCGATTCTCAAAGTGGGGGTGGCTAACATTGCAGTGTGACTAATGTTGGAATCAGATGCCTCAAATCTTCATCAACATGGGCCACCGACCGGCCGGTCGTAGCGGATTTTCAGACAACAACTCTCTGAATTGTTTTTAGGCATTGAAGACCGGTCGGACGACCAGTCGGCAGGGGCCTGCGACTGATCATGCGACCGGTCATTAAGTTTCCTAATTCAAGCTGGTCTCTTGTGCGATTTTTGCACAATGTGTTTCTAATTCGAGTTTCCTCCTATTTAAGGAATGTAAAAACGGTATTAAGGATAAGGCCCAAAGGAGTCGAGTTTCTTAAAGGAATTGAGAGAGTTCCAAGGCAAGAAAAAAAGATAGGAGAAAGCTTGGAGTCTCTGGGATGAAGGAAATGATTGTGCTTGTCCTTCTCATATGAGAAAAACTTTGAGTTAGCTTTGTGATTTCTCTTGTGGGTTGAGATCCGGGTTTTGTTTCTTAATTCTCTTGTAACTTCTGAGACCGTAATAAAATTCGTTTTGTGTTGTAGTTTTTTTATCTGCTTTTCCATGTAAAAATTGAATCGTTTTCTTGTGTTGTTTGTTACTTGATCATTTGCCATTGTGGTTTGCATTATTTAATTCGTATATGTGGCCAGGATTTCCAACAACTAACAGGGGTGGGTGGGTGGGTTGGGTGTGTGTACTAACAAAAAAAAACTCATTCCCTAAGCCACTTAAGTGTATTGAAGATAGGAGAGATGATTCACTGCTCGTGGAACACTCTTTTTTTTTTTTCTTTTTTTTTTTTGTTGAAGTTAGTCATGCAGCCTGTTAGCGGGGCAACAGACACGATGCACCCATCCACCAGTGGGGTGGGGTTAGTGTGTCTCTTTAGCACGAGACCTCCTGTTGAAACGCCTAGCATCTTCCAGCTGGGCTAGCAGGCGAGACAGTGCTCATGGAACACTTACTTGTAGTTGCATCTGGTCACTTGAATAATCGATTTGATCGATCTGTACCACACACTAGGTTCTCCAAACATTTCATAGACAACAAAATGAAGTTCACATTGATCTAATGATCTGATCCATCCATAATTTGGCCTTTTTATAGACATCCAATTTCTAACCCATGGATGGAACGGTTAGGATTTCTCAAAAAAAGTGATTCTTTAGAATTATAAGCATTCTTTGATGGCCCCCAATGAATAGATGGTTCAGATTGTTCCATATTAAGTGCTTTCGTGGGTCTACTTTGATAGTCCATTCATGAGAAGGTTAAAATCGTTTGGGCGGTGTGATTTTGACACGGTAGGCCATAAAAGTTACGTTGGATCTAATGGACAGCTAGATTGGTTGATTGGATTGTATTAGTTTCCGGTGCAACTAGGAGCATGTGCTTAGGTTCTATTTATGTAAATCAAAATATTAAAAATAAATTTAAAAATATTTAACATATTAACATATCATTATGTGAAAACCAGGAACTGGACTTGATTTGGTTCACTAACGAGTCAAGATACTGACTAGTCAACTCGGCGACTTGGTGTAGCCTCAAAGAAAAGAGCAGTTCATAATTTTACAGGAATCGGATTGCGTACAGAGTAACTCTGTACGGCTCAGCGTAATGAGTAAACTCTGTGGGGTCCACGATGATTTATGTATTTTATGGTGGGAAAACCAGCAGTAGAAGCAAAAGTCGAAACGCGTAGAGCAATGCGAAATCAAACGAGTAAACAAGAGGAAAGCAATCACACACAAGCATTCACCACAAGAGACTCTAAATTTATGTGGAAAAACTCTTTAGTGGGTAAAAAACCACAGCACAAAACGATTCACTATGAATATTAGAAGATTAGAGAGATTGATAGCCCACAAGCAAGGAAAAACAGAGAAAATCCCAAGTTCTCTCTCATACACACCTCTCCCCTCTTCCTAACACGAATAGGAAACCTTGGACACCTTAGGATTACGGTTAAACACGGATTACAACCCTTTAAATAGGCAAAAGTCTGAAATTAGCAACATCTTATGCACTATAGCGTGCTGCACAAGAAAACCACGTTGGCGCTCAACTAGCCGACCAGTCGCCCAACACAAAAACTGTCCAGGGGAGAATACATAACACGCTGCCTCGCAGTCGACCGGTCGGAACCCCCCTCAGACTGGTCGGCCGACCGGTCTAGGGCACCACGCAGAAACTGCTGTCTGCAACTATGCATTTGGGCCAACTCCGTCAGACCGGTCTGAACACCCTGTCCACGCACATACGTTTGAAGGCTCTCCAACAATCTCCATCGAGGCTTCAAACGTTGAATCAAACACTATCCTCACAACGTCATCTCATCTTCAATCTTAGCTCCACCGCTTCTTGTGCCACCATAGACCTTAACCTTGCAAATTTACGCCATTTACCGCTCTTCTCATGTGGCCCTTGGGCGCTTGCCACATACAAACAACCGTGGATCTCGTTGCTTTACCTGCAGCTCTACCGTGAATTGTGCTCTCGATCAACATGTAAAGATGGCCACACCTCCGTGCCTTCATACACACGAGTGTCCCCTTCATCACTTCACAACAATGATCGCGGCTGATAAACACGCACCCTTTCGCCTCGAGTGCTCTAGGAGAAATCACATTCATCTTCATCTTGGGAACGTGCTTCACATCTTCCAAGACTTGTTCGACCCCATCGAACATTCTGATGCATACAGTACTAATACCCACTACCTTATGAGCAAATCCATTGCCCACAAACACCGATTCTCCACCATACTCCCTGTATGTCGTGAATGAACTCCGGTCAGGACATACGTGACATGAAGCCCCTGAATATAGAATCCACTCACTACCGTGAGATCCCTTACCAGATTCAGTCAGAACTTCACAAACATCGTCACTATCCTCTACGGTATTGACTCCCTCTCCAGAAGAATTTTCATACCTCTCTTGCTTTATCCTAGGATTCTGACAATCCCTTCTCATGTGACCCTCTTGGCCACAATTCCAACACTTCACCTTAGCCTTCCCTTTGCCCTTGGCCCTAAATCCCGATTTCGAGTATCCTCCATGTTCATAACTTCTTCCCCTCATAACCAGTGCATCTGAGGAATTACGGGAAACCACATCAATGCTTTTCTTTCTCATCATCTTCGACTGGAGGACTGAGATAACGGTCTCGACGTTTATGGTTTCTCTCCCTGCGCACATAGAGTCCCTAAACTACTCATATGATTCTAGAAGAGAATTCAACAGGATGCATGCTTGATATTTATCCTTCATCGGTTCATCGATCTCCACCAACTTGCAAACCAGCCTATTGAACGTGCTCAGGTGATCCTCCACCTCAGTTCCTTCAGCCATCCTCAAGGTGAACAACTGTATCAACACATACATGCGATTCTCTAGAGATTTCTTGGCATAAACCTTCTTTAGCTTCGCCATCGTTTCAGCCACAGTCTTTTCCTTCATGACATGATAGAGAACATCATCCGTAAGGTTTAACAGGATCGAAGTTCTATCCTTCTTGTCGAGCCTCATCCACTCATCATCTTTCATAGCCTCGGATTGCTTTTCGAGCCCTTGATGAACCAAGAAGGATTCAACCTTCACCTTCCATAGCTCAAAGTTATTTTTCCCAGAGAACTTCTCTAACTCGAACCTTGCACTCAATCCCATCTTCTCGTCTTAGATTTGAATCTACTCCACCCCAACTTTAGCTTTGATACCACTTGTTGGGAAAATCGACAGCGGAAGCGGAAGCCGAAACGCATAGAGCAATGCGAAATCAAACGAGTAAATAAGAGGAAAGCAATCACACATAAGCATTCACCATAAGAGATTCCAAATTTACGTGGAAAAACCCCTCAATGGGTAAAAAACCATGGCACAAAGCGATCCACTATGAATAAACAGAAGATTACTACAGAGATTGACAACCCACAAGCAAGGAAAACAGAGAAAACCCAAGCTCTCTCCCTCTCAAAACACTCTCCCCTCTTTCTAATGAGATTAGGAAACTTTGAACACCTTAAGATTACGGTTAAACACGGATTACAACCCTTTAAATAGGCAAAAGTTCGAAATTAGCAACATCTTACGCACTATACGTGCTGCGCAAGAAAGCCGCGTTGGCGCTTGACTGGTCGGCCGATCGGTTGCCGACCAAAAGCTGTCCATGGGAGAATACATAACACGCTGCCTCGCAGCCAACCGGTTGGAGCCCCCCTCAGACCGGTCGGGTGACCGGTTTAGGGCACTACGTAAAAACTGCTGCCTGCAACTGTGCATCTGGGCCAATTCCGTCAGACCGATCGCCCGACCAGTCTGAGCACCCTGTCCATGCACATACATTTGAAGGCTCTCCAACATTTTATCCATTCCATCCATCCATTTTAGCAAATAATGGCAGGTTTTGAACTAAAAAATAAAGCATATCGAAAGTTCAAGTAGACCACAGGACAATGAGTAGTGTGAATTGAATGTCTACCATTGGAAAATTCTTGGGGCCACATAAGTTTTGGATCAAGATGATATCTGGGTTTTCCTTTCATCCATGTTTTTGTGATCTTATGAGCAGGTGGGATGACAAATAAACATCATTGTGAGCCCGAGCAAGGTTTCCTGTTGTTTCCAGTTGTGTGGTCTACTTTAGGTTTGGATATATCTTAATTGTGTACTCAGCCCCCTAAATTGAGCTGACAAAACGGATGGATGGAGTGGATAAACTACATAGATGCATGGTGGGCTCAAATGACTTTACTCACTACGATAAAAAGCATACTTAGTTACTCGGTACGGAATCCGATTTCAATTTTATATATATTATCGGACGAGGATTAGCAATTGATGGTTTCAGTGGTTATCTGTCACCAAGTTCTGTGGGCCCCACTATGACATGTGTTGTATCCACACCATCCATCCATTTGGAGAGATCATTTTAAGTCATGAGCCAAAGAATGAGTTAGATACAAAGCTCAAGTGGACCCACCACAGAAAACAGTTGGGACAGTGACGCCCACTGTTGAAACCTTCCTAGGGCCCACCACGATGTTTATTTGAGATCCAACCCCTTAATAACTTCACACAAGTTCACACAGACATGGACAAAGGGAAAACACAAATACCATGATGTTTCACTCTATAGTCTTATGTAGTAGGTCTACTTGAGCTTTGGATCTACCTCATTCTTTGGCTCATGCCCTAAAATGATCTCTCCAAATGGATGAATGGTATGGATACAACGCGTACATCATGGTGGGTCCATCGAACTTGGTGATGCCGCTTCAGTAGCAAGATAGCTACTGAAGTTGTCTCTAGCTAATCTGCCTCTACATTATGGACGCGGATTAGGTAACAGTAGCGAAGTGATGTCACCACGCTCTTTGGGCCCCACCATCATGTATGTGTTGTATCCACACCATCCATCCATTTGGAGAGAACATTTTAGGGCATTATGCAAAAAATGAGGCAGATCTAAAGCTCAAGTGGACCCCGCCACAGAAAGCAGTGGGACAGTGAGAGCCACCGTTGAAACTTTCCTAGGGCTCACCATGATGTTTATTTGAGATCTAACATGTTTATAAGTTAACACGGACATGGAACAAGGGAAAAATAAAATATCATCTTAATCAAAAGCTTCTATGGCCCAAATAAGTTTTTAATGATAGGCGTTCAATCCCCACTGTTTTCTGTGGTGGGGCCACTTGAGCTTTGGATCAGCCTCGAATTTTTGCTCATACCCTAAAATGATCTTTCTGAATGAATGGACAGTTTGGATATAATGCATACATCATAATGGGGTCCACAGTTAGTGGTGACGTCACTTCATTGGAGGAGTTGGCTAACATCATAAAAGGACAAGTTGGCACGTTGTCCATCCAAGACGTGCGGCCCTTACCGTGACGTATGTATAGTCTTACCCAGGACTTGCAACCCTTAGCATGGGGCCCATCTTGATGTATGTATCTTATATCCTCGCTGTTTATCTGTTTTTCTGGATCATTTTAGGTAGTGAGCCCAAAAATGAAATACATTCAAATCTGAGGTGGACCATAACATAGGAAACAGTGGTGATTGGCCATTAAAAGCTTCTCGTGGGCTATAAAAGTTTTGGATCAAGATGTTGTTTGTTTTCCCCTTGGTACAGGTTTATGTGACATCATCAATAAGTTGGATGGAAACCAAACATTACGGTGAACCCTAGGAAAATTTTAATTGTGGGTGCTCGATCAACACAGTTACCTATAGTATGATCCACATGAGATTTACATTTGCTTCATTTTTGGGCTCATGCCCTAAAACTATATGGCAAAACGGATAGACAGCGCGGATTTAAAAATTAGAATACGTAATCAAGGTGGGCCCATGGTAAGGACTGCACCTACTCAGGTACCATAAAATCCAACTTAATACAGAAGGAACCTTTCAGAAGATTCCTTGGGTGAGGTCGGGCCGGCCGCACCTAAGCAACCAAGCATGCTGTCACGAGACTCCTGTAGCAAATATTTTCAAAGCATGCTTCATCCTTTGTGAAGCCCACTAGATGGATGGTCAAAATACATACTAAAAATCAAGATCTCTAATATAAAATTAATATTAATACAAAATCGAGATGGGCTCATTTTTAAACGTCCACCAAACAAGGTGGTGACATTTTAAAGAAAAAATACAAGCGAAACCAATGCGAATAATAGGAATTCTATGGAAACAGTCCCGATCTGTTATGGTACGTGACAAAGTGAAGTGGGGCTCACATAATGAGCTGTTTGGATCCATCTGATGGCATGTGTGGCCGTAACTCGCGCATTTCTCGTATTTATAATGGCACAAGATCTGAACCACTACTCAACTCGTCAGCCTAATCCTGTCGTTTATGGTTCCAACGGCCAAAAAATCCCGACGATTGCGAATTGCAGTGTCAGATGTCAAAGTCAAACCTCCTACATTTTCAAAATGCATCATAGCCGTCCGTATAAACCTTCCTCAATAATCTTACGAGGAATGCTAACATGCAGGTAGCTACATTGAAGTTCTATTCTGTTCCGTCACGTGGCAAACATGTCACTTGATCGGAACTGTTGATCTAGCGGGCCTTCTTGTGGACGGTATATGATCCAAAAATAACATGGATTGGCCGATAAAGATCATCTAGATATTGGGAGTTTTGGTGTTTCAATGTGGACTTCTGCTCCAACCGTTCCTTTTATGTCCCCAGAGCTGGTTGTTAACACAGTTCAATACACTTTACTTTTTGAGTATGGCCCATCCAGATGGTGGCCCACCAGCACAACAGTCCGGATCACTAGAATTGCTCGCCACGTGTACCAACTGAATAGAGCTTCTGTGCAGCCGCCTGCATATATTCCCATATGTATTCTTTCTTAAACTGCTCCTCTTTTGCTTTCTTCTCCATTTAATAAAACCTTAGATTAAGTTCCATTTCAACACCAACTCCTTGTCGCTTTGCCTCACATCTGTTTCATCTCTCTTTGACCTAAGTAACTGATTCCAGCTTATACATCTCACATGCCAGTATGCCATGGCCCATCTAATCCTTGAGAGCGAATTAGCTGTTACCCGGGGAACAGCTTTGTAGGTCTTACCCCTACCGTGGGGTCCACCTTGATGATTTTATGTCTATCCATGCCGTTCATCCGTTTCTCCAGACCATTTCAGGATGGACGACCAAAATTGATGAATAACTATTAAAAAGAATTTGTGGGCCACAAAAGTTTTGGATCAATCTGATCTTTCTAATTTACCTTCAACCAGATCTTCTTGACATTATTAACAGGTTGGATTGCAATTAAATATTAAGAAACCATTACGATGGGCCCTTTGGAATTTTTAATGGTGAGGCACTCAAACAACACTGTTTCCTGTGGTGTGGTCCACCTGATATTTGGATCTGCTTCTATTGGAATGGTCCACCTGAGATTTGGATCTTCTTATGATTTGGCATCACATCCTAAAACGAGATGTAAAAACAGATGGACAGCATGGATATACAACAAATACATCAAGGTAGGCCCCACACGGTTAGGGTAAGACTTACTAAGCTGATATCCGGGTGTCAGCTAATTAGCTCCCCTAATCCTTGGTCTAGAATTTAATGTATGTTCATCACAAAGTATAACATTAGGGCAACTCATCCACAACATCTATGTCACAGGTGCACGTCAATCCGTACATTTCTAAAGTATGAGCCCTCCCTTACACTAATCGAATGATCCTAGCCATTGGTTTTTTTGCTATTTAAGTTTTAGAGTTGTCAATTTTCTTTTTAAGTTTACATTTGGTGGTTTGGCCATGTGCCACAGAGACTGATAACTACATTAGTCATTCAAGTTGAAGACTCTGAAAAGATAGTTGCGGAAGTAGGTAAGAAAAGAATTTGGGGATCTATTAGGGCTCTCAATGGAGCAGGTTAGATCCGAGATCTGATTCGCTCCGAATCCTTATAATACGGATTTGGATCTTAAAATAGGTCTGATTAGTTAAATGGACCGGATTTTGATCTTAAAATAGATCCGATTGCTTAAATGGTCCGGATATGGATTCACATGAACATTTCCGAGTTCGATCCGAATCCGATTAAGATCCTACTCATTGTCACCTTACTTCCGATTAAGATCCTACTCATTGTCACCTTACTTTATATGTCATATTCATGCTGACCATCCGTTTTACAAATTATTTTAGGCCATGTCAGCCATACCATAGTAAATAGTGGGATTTGCATCATTTTTCTACTAAATTAAATATATTATATTATATATTTTATATCATATATTTTTTTAGATTTGTAATGGGGGTGGATTCGGACCTAGATCCGACCTGAATCCGATGGTTATATGGATTTTGGATCGGAAATGGATCTAAAAATTTATAAATGGATCGGATATGGATATCACATTTTGGATCTGAATCCGATCCGACTCTGTGTACAGATATATGGACTTGGAGCCGAATACAGTTGGATCCGATCCAAATCCGACCCATTGAGAGCCCTAGATCTATGATTTAATTAAGGATATAGTCTATGATGGATTGGAATGGCCTAATAGGATTTATATAAATGACCTTAATTAGTTTAGATAAAGCTTTGATGGTGATGATGATTTGATGACCTTCAATCAGGTAGGGATGGTTGTCCAATAATTTTATTTTTGTTTTTGGACTTTGCTCCATTTTCAACACCAACTCCTCGGCCCATTCCTATTTTAATCTCCTTTTGGTCTAGACAACGTATTCCAGCTTATAAATCTCAGATGCTAGTGTGCCATGGCCCATCTTATCTTTCGGCTACTTTCGTGAATGTTCGCTAAAAGTATAACATTGTGGAAACTGGCAAATCATGCACATGCCAATTCACACCAATGACGAGGTTCAAAATTGTGGGCCGTCCCTTATATATGGATCGAGAAAATCTGAAAATTACCATGATCAGATGATCCTAACCATCAGATTTTCTTACCATTTGATCTTTGAAGCTGTTCGTTTTCTTTTAACCTTCCATTTGATGGCCTCAAATCAGATATCACGGTTGTCCAATCATTTTGTGACTTTTGGAATTTTCTCCATTTCAACACCAACTCCTTGTCTCTTTGCCCTACACCCCTTTTCATCTCTCTTTGATCTAAGTCAGATTCCAGCTTAATACATCTCACAGTCCAGTACTGTGCCCTGACTGGTGGCCAATCTAATCTTTAGGTTCGACTGCCGTTGTATGTTTGCCACAAAGTATAATATTGGGGCAAGTACTCATCCACACTATACGTTCTGCCGATGCATAACAACACAGGAAGATCAAAATTATGGACCCTCCCATGTGGATGGAGAATATCAGAAAATCACCATGATCAGATGATCCTAGCCATCAGATTTTCCGCATTTAAAATTTATTTTCCATTTTCTTTTGACCTTTCATTTGATGGCCTTCCATAAGATGATCTCGGTTGTCCAATCATTTTTGTGATGGCCAATATTTTGATGGTCTTGATTGGTGTACATATATGCTACGTGTGTCATGGCTAAATTTCATTTCACACAGAAATGCTTTGTAGAATCACACATCCAACTTTATCCAGGGGTGGAAATGGAATGGGTTGGATTGGGTTGATGGGAATCCCAATCCTGATCTATTTAATAATTGGGTCAGAATTTTGGCAGCTTATCCAACCCATTCAAATTTAAGTTTGCTCTAGATGGGTCCGAGTGTAAAAAAAGAAAAAGAAAAAAGAAAAAAGAAAAAAGAGATGGAGAGAAGCTAAACCAATTATCTAATGGGCTCCCATATACCCAAGCTTGGCCCGTTGATCTCAATAGTTATGTTTAGGGCTGTAAATGGTATGGGTCTGGTTTCCTTTATATTAGGCCTGACCTGACCCGACCCGACCCAACTTGACCCGAACCCATTTAGTAAGCGGGTGGGTTTGGTCTATGTTTCAAGGGACCCATCCAGCTTAAACCCATCTAGACTCAATTTTAAGCCTTGTTAAAATGCTTGCATATATACTAGATCCAGACCCAAACCGATTAGACCTGACCCACTTATAAATGGGTCTGGGTGAATGTCCCTCTACCAGACCTAGACTGGCCCATTTATAAATGGGTCTGATGGGTTAACTCGGACCCGACCTAGATCGACCTAGACCTGCTTATTTTATAAAAGGGTCTAGGTCTAAAATTTGGATCCATACCCATTTAGTAAATGGGTGGGTCTGATTTTGGCTAAACCCGCCCCAAACCCGACCATTTATAGCCATAGTTATGTTGGAGTGTTAAAGTCCCTTGATATACATTGATACACCATCCTCCAACGGCTCAAGCTTTTAGATCAAGTGGTTGTTTGACATGATATCAGAGCAAATGATCCACATTTGAATTAATTAATATTCTCCACGAGTTCATTTGTACCCCCTTAATTAATTAGTTCCCAATCCTCATATGGGTACATTAAAATATCCAACTTCAATCACGTTCCTTGACCAAACCACTATAAAACTCCAATGGGCGAGTTTAAATATTCAAATCTCTACCACATCCTTCACCATAAGTGACCCATACATTGAGGTTTGAGTGCACAGGAGTTGAAATCTAAAGATTTCAAGAGATGGGCATGAGGGTAGAGATTTTGTTAGCATTGATTTTAGTCTTGTCTTTCAGTATTAATTTGGAAGCTCAGCTACAAATAGGGTTTTACAGTAGAACATGTAGCCTTGCTGAGTTTATTATTAAAGATGAGGTTAGAAGCGCCTTTATCAAAGATAAGGGTATAGCTCCTGGTCTTGTCAGAATGCATTTCCATGATTGCTTTGTTAGGGTAAGAAATTATGTCTTTCTTTGAACTAAAACACTAGTACTATCCATGTTAGTAGCTAAGTACATCTGTTTGGGAAGTGACTAGTGTTTGTTTGTGTTTTTAGGGTTGTGATGGGTCTGTTCTCATCGATTCGGTCCCGCCAAACACGGCGGAGAAGGATTCTCCACCAAACAATCCTAGCCTCAGAGGGTTTGAAGTCATCGACAATGCCAAGTCTCGATTGGAAAGCATTTGTAGAGGAGTCGTTTCATGTGCTGATATACTTGCATTTGCAGCAAGAGATAGTGTGGAAATTGTAGGAATCAGGAATATGCTTAGACCATAAGATGATACCTTCTTCCTTTTCTAATTTATCATATGCATGCATGCATGTAAATGATGTGTACTTCTATGTGTGAACGTACTATACACATACATACATATATGCATGAGAGAGAGAGAGAGAGAGAGAGAGAGAGAGAGAGATAATGAATTTTCATGGTTTGTGCAGACAGGAGGGCTTGGGTATGATGTTCCAGCAGGAAGAAGAGATGGAAGGACTTCATTGTCGTCAGAAGCACTCGCAAACTTACCGCCTCCAACGTTGAACGTAGCCCAACTCACTCAAGCTTTTGCCAACAAAGGTTTCACACAAGAAGAAATGGTTACACTCTCTGGTAAATCCTCCATCATCCATATTCCATACCATCTTCCATTGAGACTTTTAGAAGCTACTCGGGCTGACCATCATCAAGCCCAGTAGGCGCGTTTGGATGCTCGATTAAACTAAATTGCAACTCATTCATTTCATGATAAAGAAAATAACCCACACAGGAGGGACACTATCTAATTCCTAATAACAACCATGCATAGCCAAACTCAAATAATAATGATATTACAATTCCATGAATTTCAAGCCATTGCAATTTTCGGGCTAGGCACTAGTCCCTCCTCAAGATTGGAGATTCAAACGAACTTCCAAACAGTTTTTTTTTTTTGTGGTAATTTTCTCTTTATTTAATAAAGATTTTGCTGCAAAATCCCTCAACAAATCTAATTAAATCCCTCAACAAATCTGATTTTACCAAACAACACCTTCAATTTTTTCAAAATCCCAAAACTTCTACATGGGGATGAAATGACTGAAATGCCCTCATCCTTTTTTTGAGAAAGTGGAGTTGAGCATTGGTGGCCACGTGTTGTGTATGGCATCCACCCCGTCTAACCAGTGAACTCTATCATAAAGATCAGATAAACAAAAAATTAGGCAAACCCAATTATCAGGTGGGCCACAAGTGATTTTGAAGGTTTTTGGTGGTGTATTTATTTATTTATAATGATGCAGTCCACCTGATGGTTGGATCAGTGTGGTTTTTCTTCCAGATGATCATCATGCTGGGGTGCACCTATTTTAAGGTTTGGATGAAACACACACAAACACCATGTGGGCCCACAATTTCTCAACTCCACTACCTTTTAGAAAAAAAGGGCATCTTGGTCATTACACCCAATGTCGATGCAGTAGAAACAGAATTATTTGAGAAAATGGGGCGCGGATCGGCTAGTCCCAGGGGTGGTTTCAAATCTCTGTGGGCCCCACCATGATATATGTGTATTATCCCCGCCGTCCGTCCATTTCTTCATATTATTTTAAGGTACGAACCCAAAACTCAGACAGATCCAAATCTCAGGTGGAACACACCAAAGGAAAACAGTGGGGATTGAACGTCCACTGTTGAAAATTTTTAGGGGCCACAGAAGTTTAGTATCAAGCTGATATTTATTTTTCCCCTTCATCTAGGTCTATTTGACCTTATCCACATGTTGTATGGAAAAAGAAAATTACAGTGGGCCCTAGGAAGATTTTAATGGTGGACGTTCAATCCCCACTGTTTTCCTGTGGTGTGTTCCACCTGAGATTTGGATCTTTCTGATTTTTTGGTTCATACCTTAAAATCATATGTAGAAATGGATGGACGGCGTGGATAAAACAAGTATATCATGGTGGGACCCATAGAGATTTGAAACCACGCCTTATGACTAGCCGATCCGCGCCCTAGAAAATCTGGGTCCCTATTTGATATGCTTTGCCTTTGCGCATTATGGCATGATTTCAAAGCGCACTGTGCGCACCAAGAGTTCAGTGCACTCATATGATCCGGTCCGTTGAAAGTAGTCTGGTGGGAATCTCGCAATAATTTCAAATTGTGAGTATTTGTAACCCAATTTTGAAAACGTGTTGCCAGATTCCCACCCATCAATAATGGACGGTGAAGATATGTGTGCGTACCGACTGTCGGTGCACACCCCCTCCCACTCATTCAAGCTTTTCCTTTCAAATTACAGGAGGACACACCATAGGGCGTTCTCATTGCACTTCCTTCAGCAATAGACTATACAGTTTCAACGCCACAACGAGCCAAGACCCGAGCTTGGACCCGAACTACGCGGCCCAGTTAAAGCAGCAGTGTCCACAAGGGAGCACAGATCCTAATCTAGTGGTTCAGATGAATCCTAGTAGCCCAAGTGTGACGGACACTGGCTATTACCGAGACATTATAGCGAACCGTGGCTTATTCACGTCCGATCAAACGCTCCTAACCGACCCAGCCACCGCAAACCAAGTGGGCCAGAACGTGATCAACCCGTTTAGATGGAGGAGCAATTTCGCAATGGCGATGGTGAAGATGGGTCAGATTGGCATACTCACCGGCAGTGATGGAGAGATACGTTTGAATTGTAGGAAACCAAATTGAGGATGTTGGAAGATTTAAGTGCTCCCGCATCCTACCGTATGTGTTTTTTAAGTTGTATAAGAGAGTGATTGATAATAATGCATGTGATGATTGTTTTGACCAGCTGTGGGTGAAATGTCCTTTTTATTATCCAGGCTGTCCATCAAGTGGGTCTTAGATGTGGATGATCGAGATTGAAAGTAGCACTAGATGGAGTATCCTAGCCGTATGAACAGTGGATTGATAACAAATGGAAGTTGTTAATGGTCAAAATTCGTCGGGAAGAAACTAATGGTCCGGATTGTCTGTTCAGCGTGATCTTCAACTTCAGGCCATCTACATGACACAAGATCCATTAGGTGAACGGTCTGGATCCACCGGTCCACATCCCACGTGTTAGGTATTGGGGCACATAAGCTTTTTCTGGATACTGACTTATTGTCAGCCGCATGTTTTGACTTTCACGCATGCAGAACAGATGCCATCTGCGATTGATTATAGATCGTTTTGCACCGTCGCGACTAAGAATCCAGCGTGTGTCGCCAGCCACTGGGCCTCAATGCTGAGATGGTACGATGAATTGGACCGTCCACTTATTATTACGTCCATAAATAAGCCAATAGACCGTAATCAATCATCCGTTAGCATAAGTTTATTAGGATAGCCTGCATTACATGAAGTCTAAACCATGGACGGTTCTGATCATTGGACCACTTAGCATGTGGGCCCAGTGGGTGGCCTCATACTCTGGATCCTGCGTCATAACAGAGTAAAATGAACTGCCATTTTACACACAAGTATTCGTTGGACTTCTTTATTGGGAGGCCCACACGTAATTTCTGCACATGTAGCATGCTTGGAGGAGATCGAAGCCGTTTATTTGACATCCTCAATAGTAAATGGGCCATGGTTCAGGAATCATGACGTTGGAATGATCCTAGCCATTTACTGGTGTCATGCAAATGAACACCAAAAGTCACGAGCCGTGCTACTTTAACCGGCGCACTGAGAGCCACGTGGGTAGAGCTTTCAAGAGATCCACCCCATCTATCAGGTATGCTCCATCATGTTCATCTTGGACCCTAAAATCACGACCATCTAAATCTGGTAGGCCACATCCTAGGAAAAAGTTGGCATGGGACGCCACCATTAGTTTTGTGTTTGCCCACCTGTTTACACCCATATTCGAACCATGTAGATCGATCAAAGGCCGAGTGGGGACACTGTATGACCGTACTTGGGTGAAACTTACTTTCACTTAAGAGTATCATTGTTTGATATTTTTTTGGCGATATGCATTCAATTATTAATGCAAAGGCACAAACCCTTATTCCTTACCTTTGGAGAAGGAATCAACGCGTTTCATGTGGCCATATTTATCGTGCTCATTAATAAAGCAACGTGCCTAGCATGTTTATAGCAGACCCATCGGGAGAATATATATTATCATGAATCCATCTATAATCTTTTTGATGAGGTCATCTCTCATAATTTTTTCAAAATGTGAGATCTTCCTAGAGACGTGAGACGTTCAGAGTGGCTATAGTGATTAAGAAGATCCCGAAGATTCGCGCATTGGACCAGTGTTCAAGTGAACCTAGCCTCAGATCGGACCAAAATCCGAAGAAATTGATACATTGGCTCGATGATGTCTCTCTCGCCATACATTAATTAAAATTAAGAGAATGAGAGAACTTGATCAGGTCTGAGCCGTCTTTGTCGGATGTTAAATCCCTCCAGCATTCTAAACCATCACCTATGGGATGGTAGGAGGTTTATTCCGGATCGTCCAACATCTTAAGGACGGCAATGTGGGCCATTTACAAGAGATGTTCAGTGGCCATAATTGATTTGGCACCAAGATCAACCCTTGAAGTTCTCAGATCCAGAGAAATTTTGGTGGTCTAGGCCTGATCATGTAATGGGCTACGAATGTCTCCGCAAAGGATCAACCACGAGAAGAAGATATGGGAAACTAATGAGTCTGGGTCTAGCTTTAGTCCTTTCTTTCCAATATAAGTCGATAGTCCCGAATCAATCAAGGAGATACCTTTATCGAAAATTGTAGCATGAGAGAAAATGATTTAGGATCAACAAGGAAACTTCAGCAAGGATTTCATCGCCTCGACGAGCTATAAAAGGAGTAATCGAAGAAGATCTCAGGGCTCCATGCCAAACACAACAATCTAGTTTTTTAAATTATCTTTCATTTTCCTAGCTTAGCCTTTTAACATAGCTACTACTGAGCGATTTTCACTACAGTATGTTAGGAGTAGAATTAGTCTTCTGCAATATTAAGATATATATAGATTGTGATCATCCTAAGTTTCGATTTAGTTGATCACACCCTCCTTGATCGTCTGTTCCAATAAGCACATCAAGTATTTATCCCTTTATTTTTCATTTTTCTCATTCATTATTATCTAGTTGTCTTTTGATTTGTTGATTGTAATAAGCATTATTTCTATATATTAATAAAATCAGCAACGTTTTGTTTTTCTTAATCTGCTTGTGTATGCTTGTTCCTTTAAGAAATATTGAATTGAATGTGCTAGTGGAATAAAAATTCCTTAAGTTGTAGGCTCACGTCTATTATCACAAGGCAAAAAAAAAAAAAAAAAAAAAAAAAAAAAAAAAAAAAAAAAAAAAAAAACTCATTATAAAGGTTTAGCCCCTTATCATTTTATAAATCTCCTAAATTGAACACAATATAAGTGGCTAAGAAGACTCTAAATCCCGTGTCCAGTCTCCAATCTATCTTTCTCGATATAAGGAATACAAACATTTCAATCAACCCTTTAGTCATGTAGACTTTGGCACGCCCACACATCTTACTCACACACATAAAAATCTAATCCAGGTTTTTTATCACATGAGTGGCCTAGTTTGATTAAATTGAGAGTAACACCACCGTGGTGATTATATACAATCCAATCCATTGATAAAAGAATTTTGTATTACAAGACTTAAGAGTGACGTAATGTGTGAATTTACAGGTTTTTAGGTGTAATTTTATGGGGTAGCCCCCATGAGTGTTGAATCAGCCTGATTTTTTTGGGATCAAGTCAAACAAGGAGTTGATGTACCTGATGGACAGGGTGGATTATATACACGTTTAGTCGCTTCCCATCTTAAAAAAAAATGACACCTATACAAGCTAGGCAAAACATATTAAAAAAGATACATATCAGAAACAGTTCCATTCAATGAGAAAAAAGTCCATTTGTTAGATGAAACAACTCCATTCAATGAGAAAAAAGTCCATTTGTTAGATGTTGACAATAGTCCACCTCTAATCCCATGCGTGTAAATGTATACCATTCATCATTTGTTTCGTTAGCATATGGCTCACATAGTTATTAGATTAAGATGACTTTTAAGATAAGGCATCTAGCAAGGATCCCTGGTCAGTGGGTCCCATCTCGTACATGTGTGCCTTGTTTTAAGGCTTGAGGTGGGCCAATTACAAAAAAATGCACCAGAGGAAGGTACACTAGGGTTAGGAGGCCCATTTATGTGACCCGAGCCTGACTATTAACTAACAAGTAAACGGATCTGCCTTGGTCGATCTAAATGTAAAATATTTCTAATTTTAGGTCCTAATCAATGGGCCAAAACAATTTCTAATTTTAGGTCCTAATCAGTGGGCTAAAACACTTGAATATGAGAGTTTTTAGCCAATCAAAACTTTTACCAATTACGGGACCATTCGACTCATAAGTTGATAAGGTACCAATATTATCATATCACAATATTACTTAATAATTATCAGAGGCATTTTGATTATATTCTTAATTAATAATATTAAATTAAAATATTAAATAATAATGGTGATGATTAGATGGACAAAATAAATAGCTAACTTGGAAATTATTTAGCCCATGCTACATCCGCAATAAGGCTGATCATATCAACAATCTAGATCAACATTCTATGGGTCTTTGTCTCTTAATTGTACTTGTTAGACTCGGACACTCATACATATTTATTTATTGGATTATATTGAGAATTTTTTATATTTGAGTTTTATGTAGGGATGTGATCATTTTATGATTATGTATGCATATAGATATTTGGATTGGGCATCACGATGAGATGAAGCCAATGTTCATTGATTAAAGGCTTAATATGCTTCTCGCATGATGTAAACTATTGTGTGGGTATGTACAATAAGAGTGATGCCTATACATATATGAGATGCATTTTTACATTTATGAAGTGATTAGGATGAGATTTTATAGAGATTGGACCATAGTCAACTCGTGAAAGCTTATGCATTGTAGCAGGGATGGATCATTATTTGATCAAATGAAGCTCATATGATTATCGTGTAAACGAAAAACACTTGATCATTCATGTTGTGTGAATTGAGACATATATTACGTGATCAATTACCTACAAATTACATATCGATTCCAGTCTAATTGTTATGCAAGTACGTATGCCAGTTTTGTAGGTGACTCTAACATCCTAATTACTCTATACTACATGACAATGTTGCAATAAGGTGCTACTTTGGTGTGGATACTCAAGGCTATGTGTATAAGATTTGCTGAGCCAGAAGCATGTTGGGCAGATCAAGATTGGGTCATGGAGATAGGTTATATAAAGATCATAAATGATCACATGATGGTGATTATGTACAGGAGATCTATCTTAGGTATTGGAATAACATCAAGCCTTCACATGTGTGGCTATCACACATGTGGATTGAATGGATGGTCGAGTTTTATTGCCAACATTTTTCAAAAAGTATTTGTGTTATCATATTAATATTTTTAATTGGTTTTGATAGCTCAAGTTTTCAAAGATAAAAGTTATTTTATCTAAAAAGTAAATAAGCACACAATTAGAGTATTGGAATTTGTGTGCACACACACATGGAATTAAATGTACCCGATTGATTGTAATCCAATCAATGGTTTAGGACAAGTGGTTAAAGATTATGATGAGTCATTTCTAATCCACTTGTGAATTTGATACGTGCCATTCCTTAAGAATTATTAATCTCATATGTCTCATGTTGGATCTACCTAACTAGAGAGTGTAGAGTCGATTTTATTATTAAGAGGAAGCATTGTAATTAGGTGTATCTCATTACACCATAACATTAGAGATATTAAAGTTAGTTTCTAATTAGGCTTTCTTTAAGATGGAGGCCTATATCTAATTATTGGATTTTGGTTTGAAACACTCTTCTCTCATCTCGTGAGCCATAACTTAAGAGAAATCCCTCCCCTTCTATTGTGTGTGTAGTGTTCTCTTATTCCTTGGTTGAGAGTCAACATTTCTCATCGGCTTTTCTTTATTCGCCATGTTTGTTTCCATACAGGGAAGAAGATGATTTTTGAGATGCTAAAATTTTTAAATTGAACTATTTTTTTGACTTATTTACATCCAACCCTTGTTTACATCCTTTGCTTTCAGGTCAAGTTACGGCGTCACATAAATGGATTGCATCTGGGCCTGAACCTTTACTTAAGGCTGTGATATCGAGAATGATTTACCCATGTTAGAACCAGGATTTAACCAACGGTTTTAAATGTGTCATGTCTCAGACATCTCTCCAGCCGGAAGATCTTAACCATACAATCAGTTCATTTTTAGGGTTAGATGTCGACTGCTCGCCTAACCATCTTTCTGCAATGATCAACCAGACAATTCCAACGGTGGAGATTTTTACAACATGCCTCCTTCTTAGTGGGGTGCACTAGAGCAGTGGTTGGAACCACCAGAAGGTGATCCCTATCCGTACAGTATGAAAAAATGCTGTTTTATTCAGCTTATTATCATAATAACGAGCCTACTACACTAGGCAGCTCATCAGGTGGGCCACACAAGTAAATATGTGGACGACTGACATCAGTTAATTTCTTCTACTGGTACCAAAAAAATCCAAATCTTTATTTATTTATTTATTTATTAAATAATCCGTATCCAATTTCCGCGTAGCGTGGATTAAAAACCCGATTATAATAAAACACATTTCAATATCAGCCTCGTTGTCTCTTAGCTTTCCATTTACACATGATTCAAGCAAATGGACTCAAACACAGGTAGAGTTACATACACACCTCAATATCACTATACCAACCGCGTTTAGCCCTTAAATCCCTTTCAATCACATGATTCAAGCAACCCTAGACAGCAGGTCCTCATGCAGCACGATGCGCTCATTCTATTCAAGTGGGCCCTTGGTTGGCAATCTTGACCGTTTATGTCATGCAGACAGCTTTGGATTAGCGATGATCCGAAAATGGACTTCATAGAAAAATTCTAAACCTGCCATTATCGGCTTGTTCATAGACGGTTAAGAAAAGAATTGAAAAAAGGGCCCATTTTCTGATGGCTAGATTACACCAATTTGGAAGAATATTTTTTGGGGTATCCTATCCATGGTGAGCAGCACGGGATCAACGGTTTGGATTACTTAATCATGCACTCCGTTTGCACCGATGAAGGGACACGATGTGTTTAGTTGTCCACTCTAACAAGCCACTTGAAAAAAAAGATTTGCCGTGCAGCACGTTTCTTGATTATAAATAGCCAATCGATCAGGTATGAGTATCCGAAACTCAAGTTTTGGAAAATTCAAGACATGGGTCTGAGGATAGAGTGGTGGTTGGCAATGGGTGTGGGTCTTTTCCTGATTGTTGGATCTGTGGCCCAGCTCGAAGTGGGCTTTTATGAAGATGAGTGCTTCTTGGCCGAGATCATTGTCAAAGAAGAGGTCACCGAGGCCTTCTTAAGGGACCAGGGTGTAGCTGCTGGGCTCGTAAGGATGCATTTCCATGATTGCTTTGTTCGGGTAAGTTCAAAAGAGTCATGATCCAGTGCAGATTTGTTTGTGGAGCCCAGGTGGGCCCACACTCTAATCATGGTGGAGTGGATTGAATATGGCCTCGATCACCCTGATCTGGTGATCAAGGCCGTTGGAATAGGGGCCATGAAAATGGACAGTGATTATGCAATCATGGTTATTTTTTGGGTCATCCTATTGAATGGCCTTCTTTGTTGATCATAGATGAGCTCATCTGGGCCCAGTTCCTGAACATCTTAATGAATGATATGATGTTTTCCATCTTATGACAACGTCGTTTGAAGGGTGTTTTCACGTAACGGTAGACTCGAAAGTGTTACATTTTGTAATATACTGTAAAGGGTGATGTTTGTTTGTGTTTGTGTTTGTGTTTGTAGGGCTGTGATGGGTCAGTTCTGATTGATTCGGTCCCACCAAACAAGGCAGAGAAGGATTCCATAATCAACAATCCTAGCCTTCGAGGGTTCGAAGTCATCGACAACGCCAAGTCCAGATTAGAAGAAATTTGTAGCGGTGTAGTATCATGTGCTGATATACTTGCATTTGCAGCAAGAGATAGTGTGGAATTGGTAAGGATTCCACCAAGTTCAATTTGTTCATGTTATGGAATTGTGAGCTTATCAATGGTTAGGCCCGCATGAGTGACAATCTGGGTCGTTTATACATTGGGCCAGACCACTCAACAGGTTGAAATTGAGACCATTATAACCATGATAATGTTACACTGGGGCCCATCTTATTTCTTGAGATTGAAGATAGGGCTGGGTCCACCCAATTCCAGGCAAGCCGGACCTAATGACTGACGTATATTGTGCTTAGTGGTGCAACTTGGGTTGGCTCAACCCTAACCTGATTGACCCAACGTGAACTTTAGGTTGGGTTGGTTAGACCCCAACGTGACCCTAGGTGGGGTTGAAACCATGGTTCTAACAACTTGACCAGAAGGCTGAAGGTACTACATTTTTTTAATACTCATTAAGATCCATGCAAAGGTAAGAGGATTCATATGATCCTCCAGATTGACCACTTGCTTCCGTAATCCTGACCATTGATGTAATAGGGCCTACTACGGAGGCCATCTTTTGCCTTCGAAAGCGAATTAGGTGCGGCCTGTGGGGCCCAACTTGATGTATGTATTCTTATATCCACGTCGTCCACCCTTTTTACCAAATTATTCTAGGGCATGAGACGAAAAATGAAACAGATCCAAATCTCAGGTGGACCTTCCTATAAGAAACAGTGTTGATTAACTGCCCTACCATTAAAAATTACCTAGGGCTCACTGTAATGTTTATTTGGCTTGTGTAGACTGGAGGGTTAGGATACGATGTACCGGCAGGACGGAAAGATGGACGGATATCACTAGCTTCAGAGACATTCTTGTTCTTACCTTCACCAAGGTCCACCCTCGATGTAGTCACTCAAGCCTTTACCAACAAAAGTCTGACACAGGAAGAAATGGTCACACTCTCCGGTAAGTACTGCATCATCTGTCTACCTATCAATTGCCCAGTGCTGGCCCATTTTCATTGCGGGTCTGGACCTCTTTATATGGCCTTGGGCTGGAATAGGTGGCCCAGGCACATCAGCCGTCTTGAGCCTGGCCCACCCCAGCCAGTTTGGGTTTGTTCATATATCATGCATGTGTATGAAAGCAATGGTGAACGTTTGACAGACACATCTGGCCCAATTCATGACATTCCCTTGATTCTCATGCCATCATGGTACATAAATAGAGGGACCCACCAAACAAAGGCTGAAATCTCGCACACACATTCCACATTGGCTTACATGAACAGCGACGGTCAGGATCCCATGAATCAAATGGCCCATCTAATTTTTATGATTTATGTGTACAGGAGCACATTCCATCGGCCAATCTCATTGTAGTTCCTTTAGCAATAGATTGTACAATTTCAGCACCACGTTGGGCCTTGTCCAAGACCCAAGCTTAGACCCAAATTACGCGGCCAACCTGAAGCAACGGTGTCCACAAGGGAGCACAAATCGCAAGTTAGTGGTCCAGATGAATCCTAGCAGTCCAAATGTACTGGACAATAGCTATTATGAAGACATCCTAGCCAATCGTGGTTTGTTCACATCCGATCAAACGCTAACGGACCAACCGACTTTGGACCAAGTGATCCAGAACGCCCAAGATGGGTTCACTTGGAATATCAATTTCGCCGCAGCAATGGTCAAGATGGGCCAGATCGACGTTCTCACCGGTGATGATGGAGAGATACGGTTGAATTGTAGAAGGCCCAATTGATGAATTCCTCATTCTTTTGAATTTTCATGTATTTATGTAGTGAAGTTAGAGAAATCATCTAGTGGGATAGCTTCCATGCAGTTAGTTTCAGTTGAAGTAGCTGGCATCAACATCAACTATCTGGGCCGGCCATTGGGTATAGTAAAGTTAGTGGCATATCAAAATGGATGGTCAAGATCACTTGTATTTAGGACCATCAGATTGCTGTGATTTTTGTGCAGTAGTGGAAAAGAAGTGGACTGAACCTATTGAACCGTCCAGATATGGATTCCAACTAGTTCAAATGCAACTAGGTGCATGAAAATGTTTTTATGCACTTAACCTACTCGATGATCTCTCTTCAAGTTACGAATATATGGATAATCATGTTCAGGGGATTAATATTTACACCCACTTCTTTTGATGGATGCATACTTTCTCTCTAACTTTTGGTAATAAAAAAATGATGTATCTGTCAAAAAAAAAAAAAAAAAGTGGGTGTGGACCGTAGCTACTATGTGTTTGGTTGTGGCATGAAGTCGCTGTTTTAGCCAAAATGGCCGTGAGCTAATAAAATGATTGCTTGTGATGTGTTGATTATTTTTCGGGTGCATTAATTCATGTTGTCGCCGTACATTTGGTTCACAAGTACCAGATCAGAACCATTCATTCTGTAGGTCATATAGTGAATGGGCCATCATCCAGAAATTGCATTGGTTGGATGATCGTGACCCTTGATCGAGGTAATGTTTGGTTGGCCACCAATCAATTGTAGAGCCCCAGTGATGAATGGTCCGGATCATCATACAGACCTCCCATCATGTATGATACACTGTATAGATGAGAATTTTGGTTCCACGAGGCCCACCAATGACCAAACAAAGGTCGTGAGCAACAGATACAGTTGTGGGATGGGCAATGGATGACACTTCAGGCATTCCATGTGGGTTTGTGATGATGGTCAGTTGAATTGAATTGCAATAACCAAGTTCAATAAAGAGGGCTTAGCGAAGTGGGGCCCATCCAACCATCAGTCATTTTCTTCTGGTTGAATATTTTTAATCCATTCATAAATCTTTCTTATGATGGCCGCTTTGTCGATCCTAACCATTGGGAAATGATCTGATACAGTATTGGACTTTTATTATAATCAATATTACCATCAATTTAATTAGTCATTGACCCACAATGGTAAGGATTATCTAATCAAAGTGATATTTTTGTAGGACGTTCAATTACAGGTGGACCACTCATGACGGATTGTCCAAATCAATGATCAGACATTTTCTGTTATAATTAATATGGATTGCTCTTTTATCTTAGCCATTGATCAATAGCCATCCAAGTAAGGTGACTTTAAAGAGGAACGGACAATAATAGGTGGGTCCCACATGATGGCCCGTTCAAATCAATAAATGAGCATTCTCTATTAAATCAATATATATATATATATATATATATATATATATATATATACACACACAGATTTTTTGAAAAGAAACAATGAAACTACAGACGGACCGGGGCACTCAGGAATTAATATGGACTGTCAATTTTCCCATCCATTGAATGGATAGCATTGTGAGATCAAAGTGATTTAAGTTGGGCAAGGAATCAAAAGTGGGCCCCACAAGGTTGACTCTCCATATCAATGATCGAAACTTCTTTCTTACAACCATTCATTTTCGCAAGGGAGTAGGCAATGAAAGGTGGGTAACAATTCAATGATCAGACCTTCCTCACCATGGAACCATTCATTTCCCTGGTCATCGATTTGATTGGGAGCATCGACTCAAGTGAAATTTATGAGGAACATGTAACTCCAGGTGGGCCCCACATGATAGCCAATCTCAACAATGATTGGACGTCTCTATTATAATAATTATTACCGTTCCTTCATTTTCTCAGCCATTGACTCAGGAGGCGTTTGGCATATCTACTCTAATTTAATAAAAGCTTTTTGAATAAGACCTATTTCAATAAAGTCTTTTTGTTTTAACTTTTTTTTTTAAATAAGCCCGTTTGATAAAATCTCCAAACAAAACTTACTTAAAATAAGCATATTTGGTAAAACTTTCAAATAAGTACTTTTTTAATGTTAGTTGATGTCATTTTTAAAGATTACAACAATTTAAATATAAGAGCAATCTAAAGTTGTTTGGGTGGACCATCCATTATGTGGGGCCCAACATTAACGCTAATTGTCCTTTATGTTGGGTCCAACATCAATGCTAATTGTCTTTTATGTAAGGCCCCTCAATGTCCACCACTCATCACCATCACATGGACTCCACATTTGATGTGTCCATAGTGTGGGCCCTACCTTTGAAGTGTATTGTCCATCATGTGGGGCCTAGTTTTGATATACCATTCATCATGTGAGGTGCACCTTTTATATGGATTATCCATCATGAGAGACCTTGGACGTGGACCGTCCATTAGGTGGGGCCCACTTGATGTCAATTGTCCATTATGAGGGGCCACACTTTTATGTGAGCCATCCATCATGTGAAGCTCACTCCGTCCATTATGTGGTCCCACCTTGACGTGGACCATTCTTTGTGTGGGGCCCCACCTTCATTATGGGCCATTCATCATGCGAGCCCATCTTTGATATCAACTGACCATCATGTGGGCCCACCTTCAATGACCATCATCCATCATGTGGATCCCACCTTTGATGTGGACTACCATTTAAATGGGACCTACTTGATGTGCATGTTCCGTCATGTTAGGCCAAACTTTGACGTGGGGCATCTATCATTTGGGGCCTACCTTTGATGTGAACCTTTCATTACGTGGGCCCACCTTGATGTGGGGACTCACTTCAATATGAGTCATTCATTATGAGGGGGCCCATCTTTGATGTCCACCATCCATCATGTGGGTCCTACCTTTGTTGTAGACTACTATCATTTGGGGCCCAAATCAAGTAGGTAGTCCATCATGTGGGACCCATTTGATTTCCACCATCCATCATGTAGGTCCCACCTTGGCTGTGGACTGTCCATCATATGGGGTCCAACCTTCAATATGGGTCATTCATCATAGAGGCCCACCTTTAATGTCAACTTTCCATCATGTGGTCCCACATCGTAGAACCATTCATTTCCCTAGTGTAGACACCCCACCTTCGGCTACAGTGTTGGTAGAGAAAGCTGGATAAATGGAAGACCATACCCCCAAATCCCAAGTCCAAACTCAGCCAAACTCACCCTTGTAAGCCCCATTCCATGGCCCAGTTCAAGCCTGAACCCAGTCAACCCAGTCCTAAACACCACCCTGAAAAACCCCCCATAAGAAAAGCCAGTCAAAAAATTCCAAAAAAGTCAAACTCACTGAGTTAACCCGCTGAGTTAACCCGCTGAGTCAACCCGCTGAGTCAACCCGTCGAGTCAAAACACCGAGTCAGCCCGTCGAGTCAAATCACCGAGTCGACCCGCTGAGTCAACTCACTGAGTCGACCCAGCGAGTCAAACAGCAGCCCCGAGGAAGCAACCGTACATCGCTGGAAACCGAGGAGCGGCCGTACGGGCGGTCCATAGCAGGCCGCCCGAGACAAATTACGAGCTCTGCCACTGCTCGCTGCTATAAATACCCCCCTCCCCTTCTCATTTCAACACACCACTCAGCCAGAGAGAGCCCGTCCATCTGAGTCACCCTCTTTCACCCCTTAGCCCATTCCTCTACCAAGGAGAGCCCGAGTGAGGAGAGCCTAACCCTGGTCCAGCCCAGCCTGACCACTGGTCCAAGTCTCCCAAGCCGTCCAAGTCTTGATCCAGCCACTCGAAGCCAATCCTTGCGATACCTCCGTCCATCCAGCTACTCTTTTCCAGCATCATCTCATTTGCATCTAGCATAAGTGCAACATTTACTTTTCTTCCAACCCCCCTGCTTTACTACAAGCACCTGGATTATTCAAGCACACTGCATATGTCTTTATATTAAGCACCTGTCAGCTCGAGCGTATGCTCTGGGCTTGCCCGTTGTTGGAACCTGCCCATCAGAAACTCTTACTGTTTAGACCTGCATTCACGTACATATCACTATAAGCACTTTGAATATTCAAGCACACAGCATGCATCATCTCGCATAAAGCACCTGTCAGTTCGAGCGTATGCTCTGGGCTTGCCCGTTGTTGGAACCTGCCCATCAGAAACTCTTACTGTTCAGACCCGCATTCATGCATCATGTCATCCATGAGAATATACGAGGATTAAACTAGACTTTCAAGTATCCGATCGATTCTGTGAAGTAGAGACCGTACTTCGGTATGGGCAGTGTGTGGGGTGCTTAACCTCTTCCCACCCTGTAACCGTGATCCCTTACCTTGAATCTCTGGCCGCAGATCAACAGGAGTCATTTTAGAGGAAGGAATCTTCGGATTCTCTTCTCTAACGTTTCTACAGGGTCTAGCCGACTGTAGATTCGAAGTAATTGGCTAGTGGCGACTCTGGTCTTATATAAACTCATTTAAACATATCCAGCTTAACACGACAACCAAACGAAGCCCTCGAGAACGAGGCAAGCCAGTGGCACAAACGGCGATTTCGCACTCACACATCCTCATCTCCTTCTTTTCCGAAAGGAAAGGGGAAGGGAGAAGAACGTCGTGTGAGAGCGCGAAAAATCGGCGAGGGTCCACACCTAGTCATTGATCGGATCGGGAGCATCGACTCAAGTGAAATTTATGAGGCACATGTACCTAAAGGTGGGCCCCACATGATAGACAATCTGGACAATGATTGGACCTCTCTATTATAATAATAATCACCGTTTGTTCATTTTCTCAGCCATTGAATAAATGGTTGGATAATCTAATCAAAGTGATATTTTCTTGGGATGGACATGCAATTAAAGGTGGGCTGCACATGATGAATGACCCATATCACTAGTATTAGTCATTCATTGATTTGAATGTCCATGAAAATAGCCTTACATTTGATAACCTTTGCCTCCAAATATATGTTAAATTGTGACTTTTTAGAATGACAACCATTTATGGTCCATAACATTAGCTTTTCATGTGCCTAACATCCAACCTGTCCAATAGGTTGTCTACATCATAAGGATCACTTTGTGCAATAATTAGCCACATATTCTCATCGAGTCGACCACACTGGTATTTTGTTACTTATCAATGGCTACACATGTTTTTGTATGGTGCGGCCCACCTGATTGGTAGATGAGGTTGATTTGCACAAAGTGATCCTCATGGTGGGCCAACTTATTGGAAGAGTTGGATGTTACAGGCACATGGTAGGTTAGAAGTTACTTGCCAAGTGGACCGTAAATTATAGTCCAACCCATTTAACTTGATACCTCTTTTTTATTAAGCAGTCCAAACATTCATGATGCTAAAAGTTTAATAAAATTGCAATATAAGGTAGACTGGTCAAACAAACCAATGAAATATCGAAAGCTGAATATTTTATTAAATTAAAAAATATTATTTTTCAATTATACAAAATTATGATTAAGAAAGTTTTGCACGTTGAACTTACCTAAGGAAAGAAGTCTATAACCAACGGTGGGATTAGGCTATTATTTATAGGGATGGGATTTTCCCTAGCCTGGCCTCACTCTAGCCCTAAGTGGGTTTGGCCTTGGCCTTCGGCCCAGCACTGGTCCTACTAGAAATGAGGTTGAAATGATGAAAGGTTTGAAATAGTTTTTATTCAAATGAGGGTGACGTTTGGGAGTTTTATTGCAAAACGCCTCCCTGATTCAGATCATCTCCGCCAACCTATACATTAGGGCCCTTTTTTATCTGTTTTCTTTACAAAGTAGAGAATTCAAAATTGTTGGTTCTATATGATATGTGTCTGACACCTAACCTATCTAACAAGTGCACACCAACAAAATTATCAAGGGAATAATAAATATTGAAGATCCAATCACAAGGTAGGCCAATCGCCAATCGATGAAAAATAATATATACTACTCGAAATTCCAAATTCAAGTGTAGCCAATCTAATGATTTGTTTGGCCTAATTTTTTATAGATGCAATCACCATGGTGGGATGTATATGTTGGATGGCTTGAATGTCACATATACCATGTGGGCTCCACAAGTTGAGTTTCACTAATTTTTAAAGAAAAACTTGAATGATGGCATTTTTGTAATTTCCTTCCTAAAAACCACTCACATCTAATTTCATATACTTGAGACATCATTTGGTGAAATGTTGATTTTGGGGAATTTCGCCGTAAAAATCCCAAATTAGATATCCCTTCCATATACATGAGTCTAGCCAGGCTGGGCTGGGCCAGCCGACCCATTGCCACCCCAAAGCCTATATTTCTTTCTGTGGCATCGCATGAGCTATAGACCAAAATTAATAATATTAATAATAAATAAATAAAATAAAATAATCCAGGGTCCAAACCTGCACCGGACCCTAACTAGATTCATTGGAGTGATGTGTCACACCACTTGCCTAATCTTCTTTGACAAACTTCACACCAACTACTCCCAAAATCTAAAAATAAAGGGCAAAAAGGCCGGCTGCGGTTTCTCCAGTGATCCCAACACCAGCTAGCTAGTTAGTGTCAAAGCTCTTCGGGCCTACCATGATGTATATGTTTTATCCACGCCGTCCATCCATTTTGGCAGCTCATTTTATTGATTGAACTAAATAATGAGGCAGATTCAAATCTCAATTAAACCATACCGTAGGAAAACAATGTTTATTTAATGTTCATCATTAAAGACTTCCTAGGCTCCACTTATGTTTATTTGTCATAAGGCCACATAGACTTAGATGAAGGGAAAACACAAATATCAGTTTGATCCAAAACTTCTAAGGCCCCCCTAGAAGTTTCAAAGATAAGGGTTCAATCGCTAATCTTACATGTGGTGTGATCCACTTGAGGTTTTGATAAGCCCAAGCCCTAAAATAAGCTAGATAAATAGACGGACAATGTGGATAAAACACATCTATTTTGGTGAAGCCCACATAGCTTTGGCACTAGCTAACTGGCTGCTGTTTGGTTTCCAGCTAATAGGCATCCCCAACACTAGCCAGCTAGCTGGTGTCAAAAGCTCACCAGACCATCATAATATATGTGTTTTATCTATGCTGTCCAATTATTTTTCCAACTTATTTTAGGGCACGAGCCAAAAAATTGAGGTGGATTACACCACAAGAAATGGTGGGTATTGAACACTCACCATTGGAAACTTTTTGGTGTACACAAAAGTTCTGTATAAAGTAGATATTTATCTTTTCCCATCATTTAGGATTGTGTGACTTGATTGGTAAATAAACATTATAGCAGGTCTTAGAAAGTTTTTATACATGGACATTTAGTCATTTTGTCATCCCCATTTTCATATCATTTTTTTTTTCACTGATTCACTACACCACCGTGGCTTTTTTATACACAAAGGGTACTTGAACCATGACCTCTTGTTGAAAGTCTTGTGAGTCTACCATGAGGCATGGATAAGGAACCGACAGAGGGCCACATGAGATTTGGATATGTCTCATCTAAGCCACAAAAACAGATAGGCTTTTATGTCATTGTCAATGCTTCAATTCCTGTTTGACGTGTGAAAATAGTCGACCACGACATCGTTTTTACACGTCTTCGAAGATAGTGGTGGCACATCCTTCTCACGCGTGGCACTGATATGCTTCTATTTTTTAGACTTTTCAAATTGTGAGTCCCATCATTGATGTAGCGTATGTCTAGAATCACACTCATCAAACAATCCTAACAATCGAATTAATGGCTTTTAAATGGATAGTTAAAAATAAAACAGCGAGTCGTCCAAATTTGAATTAAAAAATCAGATGGTTGCCGTTGCCTTCTTAGTGCCATTTTACGGTTATGCTCCGTCAACAGTGTGGTCAGCTATTTGAGCGGTCTGGATTTCTGTAAAACTATTAAAACTATGGCATGTCCATCCACTACTAGGGAATGCATGTGGACTATAAATCCTCTCAGTTTGTACGAGCAGGGTGCATGAGTAGTCAACGATCCGAACCGTTGAAACGATGGTGTGGATGGCCCACGTACCAAAAATTCCCCAAATTGAGAACTTAAATGTATAATATCTAGCCTTTGATTGGCTATGTGGCCAATCCACAGTGGGGCCCATAGTATCAATTCCATGGGCCCACTTCTCCCATATGTACAAACTAGAAACACGGACCAGCTTTAAAACCATATATGACAGATGTTCCACTTGTGTGAGATGCATGGACTTAATAAAAATAAATGGCTGCATGCCAAGCACCGACATGCTTAAAAGCCACAATTAGTAGTGCCACGTAGCTTTAGATGGGCCACTTGATTCATGGCCCAGCTACATTTTCGTGGTGGCCATAATCACCACATGTGAAACAGGTCTCTCCCTAGAAAATAATTAGTTTTCCTAGCCCAGACGCATCGGGAACCCTTGACACCCACAGGTTTTTATGAAGACGGCGCAACCATACCACAGTAAGCTACGATGGTAGGTTTCCAACCCGGCTACATCCTCAATACTACGAGAGCGGATCGGGTGAGACCCCGGCCTCACCTAAGACGGTGCGGTCCTTACCGTGGGGCCCACCTTGATGTATAATAAATGTATCCACACTGTCCATTCATTGTTTCAGATCATTTTATGGCTCTATTCTAAAAATGAATTAGATCCGATTAGCAGGTGGACCATACCTTAAGAAACAGTGGTGATTGACCATTAATGGGCCACAAAAGTTTTGTATCAAGCTGATATTTGTTTTTTTTATCTTCATCCAGGTTTATGTGACCTTATCAATGGATTGGATGGTAAATAAAAACTACATAAATATCAAGGTGCTCCCTAAGAAGTTTTTAATGGTAGGATAGTCAATCATCACTGTTTCTTATGTTATGGTCCACCTGATAATGGGATCTACTTCATTTTTGGGATAATGCCCTAAACTAATCTGAAAAAATGGATGGACAAAGTGGATACATAATACATACATCAATGTGGACCCCACAGTAAGGGCCGCACCGCCTTGGTTGAGGCCGGGGTCTCACCTAATCTACTCTCCTACTGTTCGTGTTCTCACTGCTATCGTAGAGAAGCTATGAACTTATAATTAGGCTTGCATACGGTTTCGTAAGTTAGGCCGGACACGGTTTCGGTTAGTGACGGGTTTGGCCCAATCATAGACTAAACCTAAACATATTTTAAAGATTAGGACTTCGGTTTAGGTTGTGATTGGTTTGGGCTAACCCAACCCTAACCCTACCCTACTTGCTAAAGGGTCAACCCTAACTCTACTTGATCCTATATGTTAAAATGAGTCGGATCAGGCGGAATGGCTTACCGACCCTATGTTCAGATCAATAGCTTGGATAACCCAAACATGGGCCTCACAGGAATAAACTGGAGTTCCCTATTGAGCCTCATGAAAAGATACTCACAATAAGGGTAGAAATAGCTAGGTGTGTTTACCACATTACCATCTAAAGTTCCAATTTCCAAAGACGGTGGAGGATGGCATGCTAGAGATAGAAGGTTTTTTTTTTTTTTTTTTTTTTTTTTTTTAAATAATTTGACAAAACTTAAGGTGGTTTGCGTCTAGATTAGAAACGGTACAGCTGCATTCACCTGTGACCGGACCCTTATCTTTGTTGGGTCAGATCGGGCGGTCGGTCGGGATGTGCAGCCCTACTCATAATCATTCTACATTGATGATCTGATCTGTCCATTGAATCGTGATTTGAATGATATCTTTGTACACAATTACCCATTCGGCAAATGCTTCTTATTATGGGCCGGGTAGCATATAGTCTAGAACATGAACGGTTCAGATCATCATTTAAGATACAATCCAGCGGTGGAAACCTTTCACCGTACCCTATCAAAAACCCCATCTACATCTAGCGCGGTTTCTGTGGATACCTAACTGCGGGGACCACTGTGATGAATGTTCCTTACATCTACACCGTCCATCCATTTTTACAGCTCATTTTAGGACATGAACCGAAAAATGAAGTAAATCCAAATCTTAGGTGGACCTAACACAAGAAACAATCTTGATTGAATCCCCACCATTAAAAACTTCATGAGACCATCAGAATGTTTATTTTCCATCTAACCTGTTGATAAGGTAGAAAAGCCTCGATGAAGAGACTACACAAATATCAGCTTGATCCAAGACTTTTTTGGCCCATGGGAAGTTTTCAACGGTTGATTACCACTGTTTCCTGTATTTTGGTCCACCTGATATTTGAATCTGCTTCGTTTTTGGAATCATGCCCTAAAATGAGTTTTCGAGACGGATGAACAGCTTGGATATAAGGCACATATGTCAAGGTGGGTCCCACGATTATGGATCCCACCCACCTCGGTGGATCCACCGAAGCCGCGCCCATCTACCTCAAGCATACATATGAACGTAGCACATGCGTCTCGAGCGCGACTTGCTGCCAACCTCGGAACCAGCGATGTGGGTGGGACCTGACCATAGGACCCACCTCGATGCATGTATTGTATATCCACGCCATCCATCTGTTTTTCTAGATTATTTTATGGCTTGGTCTAAAAAATAAAGCAGATAAAAATTTCAGGTGGATCACACCACAGAAGCAGTTGTAGATTGAACGCCCACCATTAAAAAATTCCTAAGGTCCAATGTAATGTTTTTTGACCACCCAACCTGTTGATTAGGTCACAAGGGACCGGACAGGAAGCCGATTGCGTGGTGTACACACCACCGGCTAGGGCGGTGTGTTGACGTGGCAGGGTTATGTGGACCCACTATTATGTATACGTTATATCCACCTGGTCCATCCATTTTACGAGGGTTAACTGCTTATATGGGTTCTTGGTTTCGAAACCCATCTATGGTGAAAATCCACACTGTTGACAGCACCCGTGTAGGAAGATGTTTGTTTGGCCCTAGAGTACTGTTCATCGAATGTTTCTGACCATTTTGCCCCTTTGTTCTTGAGTGACCTACAAGCTAAAGCCTATTTTGACCCAATCGAGGGAGTGGGTCCCAGCGAAGAGTGAAATGGTCTCCCATGTAAGATCAGATCTATTCATTTGAAATGGTCACCCTTGAAACCTCAGGTGGGACCTATTAGATTACTACGCAGCTCCTCGATGACCCACAAAGTACAAACAATCTACATTAATTTTGTTCCTGTTTTCTTCACTGTGGTCCACTTGTGTTGAGTTTTGTCCTTAATTTTTTGTTTGTGCCATGAAATTAAAACCCCAATTCTCTAGATGTAGTGGTCTTTCTCCATACTAACAAGTGGGCCACAAAAAAGCTAACCAAGGCAGTTACAGGATGTGTGGCCTGTCGCATCAGTCCAAAAAGGATTTTTTTTTTCTTTTTTTTTTTTTTTTTTTACGTCCTTGTGTCTTCTTCTTAATTACATATAAATTTGCACATTGCCAGATATGGGCCCACTGGTGGGAATTCCTTCGTTTTGTTTTGTTTTCTTTCACAGGATGGACCCCCAAAGAAAAGTCGAAGACAGTTGGAGTTAGTTCTACGGAACCACCACGCTTCAGCCACTATGGATCACAGATGACTTTAGAATCACTTCATTTGGAAAGCTAATTGAATGGGCTTTCAAATGGCTTTGGAATCAACTCCTCTAGATACCATTCGATATCTCAAAAGTGAGTCTAAGTCACTGTGGATCGTTGATCAATACTGTGGATCGCTGTATATCACTCTTCCCACGAAAACGGTCACAACTTATTCGTTACATGTCAATTTAGGTGATCACTTGTTGGAAAGATAATTGAATGAGCTTTCAAATGACTTTGAAATTACCTCATTAAGAAACCATTTGATATCTCAAAAGTGGGTCCAAGTCACTGTGGATCGATGATAAACACTAGATCGCCGATGATAATTATGTCCTACGAAAGTAGTCATAACTCCCTCATTACATGTCCGATTTGGGTGATAAAGTACTTGTTAGAAAGCTAATTAAATGATCTTTCTAATGAATTTGGAATCACCTCATTTGGACACCATTTGTAGCTCAAAATTAGGTCAAGTTATTATAAATCGTTGATCAACACTGTGGATCGCTGATGATCACTATGTAAAAAAAAAACAGTCATAATTCCCTTGTTACATGTCAGATGTAGGTGATCAAGTACTTGTAGGAAATCTAATTGAATGAGTTTTCAAATGGATTTGGAATCACCTCATTTGGACGCCATTTGACAACTAAAAAGTGGATCCAAGTCACTATAGATAGTAGATCAACACTGTAGATCGCCGATAAACACGATGTCACACAAAAACAGTTGTAACTTCCTCGTTACAAGTTCGATTTGGGTGATCAAGTACTTGTTGGAAAGCTAATTCTTCAGAATAACCTCATTTGGACACTATTGGATTGTTCAAAAGTGGGTACCAGTCACTGTAGATTACTGATCAACACTGTGGATCGTTGATGATCACTGTGTCCCACGAAAATGGTCATAACTCCCTCGTTACTTGTCCGATTTGGGTGATCAAGTACTTATTGGAAAGATAAGCTTTCGAATTTGGAATTACCTCATTTGGACACCATTTGATAGCTAAAATATGGGTCCGAGTCATTGTGGATCGCAGACCAATGTGTGAGGGTTTTATATGTCCTAAGCTTGGACCCCTGTGTGTGTGTGTGTGTGTGTGTGTAGGGGGGGGGGGGGACCAAGAAATAAGAAGATTATGATTTTTTTTTAAAACAAATATCTATATGAAACGAGTTGAGCTTGAATCGAGCCGAGTTTCGAGTCGAGTCGAGTCAAGTGGTTGAACTTGACTCGATTTCTGACTCGAGCTCCTAAATGAAGCTTGACTTGACTTGTTCTATTGAATCGAGGCAAGTTGAGTTGAGTTTTTTTCGAGTCGAGTCGATCAAGTTTCTCGAGCTGACTAGGCTCATGACCAGCCCTAATGAATTGAAAGTCATTTTCCCACATTAGAAAAAGTAACAATAGCAGGTACCTAATCTAGATTATGAAAGCATTTTCCCTTTAACATACAAGTGAAAAGGGAAACACATGTACTTGATGCTTTGCATTCTCAAATAGGTTTAATCATCCCATCATAAAAAAGAAACCCTTTTCAATGAAAACTCTTCTCACGTTATCCAAACAGGCCCTAAATCAGCAATTTGACACACACACACACACACACACACACACACACACACACAAAGAAGAAGTCCCAATATCATTTGCTGCAAATGGTGAAAAAATACCACTAAAAATGCATTCACTAAACAAAAAAATACTGAAGTAAATGGACCTATAAATGAAATCCTCTCTCCAAAGGAGATGTGAAAATAATTAAATGGAGGTGAAATGTTCTTTTGAGCTCCCATGGAGAGTTGCATAGCTACACAAAGGTGCTAGTACAAACATGTCCACTATGTACGTGGCACACTGATGACACTCAGAAATAATAATTGGCTACATCACTAAAATCATACCAATAGAATGATCCAAACTGTCTAAAGGCCGACCATCTAAATGAACGGTCAAAAAATGTTGGTAAGTTGCTTGTTTGTGATCCCTACATTTGTTGCTCACCCGTTGCTCAAAATTTCCTCATGTTTTGGCAAAAATCTACATTTCAATAGGCTTATTTCAATTATTCTGTAAAATATCATATATGTATACTAATTTGAAATATTAAAGCTAATTTGTGATATAACATGTATTCCTTTAAATATATTGAAAAATCCTAATATATTCCAATTCCTCTCATTTACTCCCATCCAAACAGAATTTTCGAATTTCAAATGTATTTCATTTACTCTCATCCAAACACAATGGGGTAAGCCATTCACTCTCAATTCATTTTTCTCCAATTCCATTTTTCATTTATTTTTATTTTCAAAGCTCTCAAACAAACCCAAAACTAAGATGGATTAGGTTTTTGAATGACCAATGGCAAAAGAGATGATGAAGATCCACTAGGGACTATGTACATCTAATTAGGGATCATTTCTTCTATATTTGTTAGTCATTCTACATGTAGCAGGCACTTGTTTGTAGCTGGAGCTTTTTCTCTTTATTCCTCTCATCCCACATGCATTGCTGATGTAGGGAGAGAACTCCCTAATCAAGGGAGAGGATCACTCACATTCATATCGCACATGGATGGTAAAAGATCAAGGAAAGTTCGACAAAAATTGTTAATTTTCACATGGATGGATTAAAGAAAGCGGACCATAAATCGGTTATAGCTTTTGATCCGGGAGAAGTTACGGGACGCATAGCATATGGATTCCAACTGAAATTTCATTTTGGGGTGAACCGACCCACGTATTCGTTTGTTTCACTAAAAAAACACGCGGTTACAATAGAAAAATAAAATTTTAGGAAAACATGATATTTTTAGTAATTCCGAATTTTAGGTTGTTTCATTCTTTTTAGAGTTTTTGTTTACTTAGGAGTTTTTATTTTTTTTTATTAAGTAATGAGTTTTAGAAAGAGTTACTAAATATAGTCTTTAATTAGAATTTCATAATTTTTTGGTAACTTTCTATTTCGGAAAACTTAATATTTTTAGTAACTACGAATTATGATTTATTTAGAGATATATAAAAATGTTAAATTCATTTTTAATGTTAATTTTTATATTATTATTTAATAAAATTTTAGTTTTTATCTATTTTCTCTCATAAATTCGAGATTTTATTTCGTGGATTCGAGTTAAGTCTGGTTGAAAAGTCTAGTAAGCTTTGTGAATTCAAGATAGTTATCCTGTGAGGAAGACGTTGATTAACCTCACCACATCCCCTAAGTGAGTTGCACCTGCCGTTTCTTCTAAGTTTCGTTGACAAGTTTATTTATTTATTTATTTTTATTTTTTAAGGTGAATACATGTGCTAAGCGTATTTCTTATGTATGGTGTGGAAAATGACTAGTCAAGCACAAAGTTGCACGTTCTTTGTATCAACGGCTCTGGATAAGGACTGACCCGAGCCAGCTTGGCGGCCTGCAATCTTCGGCCCCATTGTCGGCCCACACCAAGATAAGATATTGTCAATCCCCTACCCATCATTCTAGATATTTCATGATAATGCTATACTATACACTCTTGACAGACTATGATAGATCGTACACATTCAAGCATCCTCCTTTCTCGAGGTCACACCTGTACATCAATCCAGACATTCAATTTTGGGGGTCCACTCTCTATGGCCCATGACCCAAAAATCACATTGGCCGAATGATCTTTCTATCGAATTCCAACATCAATTTCAGACCCTTGATCATCATTCATTTTATTTAAAATGGCCGAAATGGTTATGATAGATTGTTTGATTGCTGTTATCTCTGGACAATATGCCCCAATCAACGGCCGCAATTGGATGATTTTTAGTCGAGTAGACACATGCCGCTTGTACCATCTAGTGTGCGTGACTACATTTGATGGTAGTCTTCCAAAACCATCAGATAATTCCTCTACTAAAAAAATAAAATAAACATCCCTATCAAAGAAAACCCCCAGAAACAGCCATGTATTCGCCTTGTAATTTGTAGTTTGAATACTCTCTGGACTCTTTCTTTTGAAACATGCATTTTTTTATTAGAATATGGAGTTGAATTCCTCTCCTTTAGAGAGTCCTACATCTCTAAGGAATCCTTATATAAATCCTTCCGATTTCATTGAAGAAATGGTATCGAGAGAAGAAACAAAGTAAAAAAGGAAAGTTGATGGCAACAAACCACTTGGGTCGTTTGCACCATGACCTTCTAGCCCAGGTCATGGCTCGAGTCGATGGTCCCACCCTCGCTGCTGCAGCCTGCGCATGCACAGACATCCGTGGTGTGGCCCATGAAGAACAGTTATGGGAGGATCTGTGCCATTCCACATGGCCATCCACTCAGGAGAAGAGGGCTCAAAGTCTTATTTCTTCTTCTATTGGTGGTTTCTCCAAGTTCTATGCTGATTCCTACCCTCTGGCTGTCTACAAAAAGGGTCCACATGCGCCACGTGGCCCAATCCAAGAAACCCATGTGGCACCTTCTCATCTTGTCTCCCTGGTGGACGTTTATTACAAGAAGAAGTGCATATTCTCCAAGGTTTTGTATGGTATTAATGGCCATGATGATGATGATGATGATGATGATGGAGGACATCATCATGATGAGTGGTTCATGGATTGCCCATTTAGACTAGATGTGTTGAATTATCAAAATGTAAGTAGCACCCATGATGATGATGATGATGATGAAGATGATGATTATGATGATGTTCATGATGATGGTGACATGATGGGTGCACTCCCATCCATTCCTTTTGTAGAGAAGAAGGAGAGAGGGAGTGGCAAGTTGTGTAGAAAGCTTGAAGAGAATGTGAGATTGAGTTGGGTGATCTTGGACACCAAGAGTGGCAAATCCGTAAATCTTTCGAGCTGGAAGCCGGTGCTGGTGCAACGGTACTGGCCGTCCGAGGGCGACTTTCTGTTGCAGTTCGGTTGCGTGGTGCCGATGGAAGAGCGAGTGGTGGCGAGCGGTGCGGCGGAGTGTGTGATAACGGTGCGGTGCCAGTTGATGGAGAGAGAAGGGTGGTTGAGGTGGACGGAGATAAGCATGCAGGTGGAGGATAAGGAGGGGGCACACGTTAGTGGGGGGAGGAGCATGAAGGTGCTGGAGGAGGCTTTGGGGTGTGAAAGGAGTAAGGAGAGGTCGGTGGTAGAGAAAGGGTATGGAGAGTATGTGAGAGAGAAGAAAGAGGTGAGAGAGAAGAAGATGAAGAGTGAAGGACTTCTTGATAGGCTTTGTGTTTTGAGTGGGATTGGACTTTTTGCTGCCTTGTGTTTCTTTGCATTTTGATGTGTTGTAGACATGAATGATTTAATTATATTCATTTGTTCCTTTTTTATTTTTTATTTTTATTTGGGCTTCTTTTGGGTATGTTTGGATGCACAAGTAAATTGAATTTATATTGGTAGATCTTGCAAAATTGGGATTAAGCCTTAATCCCAATTTCGACGGCCCACATCGAATTTTCCTCTGTTGAAGTGGTGGTTTCTAGCTTAAGAAGGGTCAGAAATTTTCAAGAAAGAGTAAGGAAAGTGCTGCTTTTGTGAATGAATCTAATAGGAAGGGGATGTTGGGCCACCAAAATTGAGATGAAGGCTTATGCCTGAATCTGCAAAATCCCCTGCCTGCTTAAAAGAGTTGAAGGGTGTGTTTGGGTGTCACTTAAAATGAGTTTTACGAATTTTTCTCACTACAGGCATCGGAAGCGGCTAAAGTTTCAGCAGATCGGATTTCCATGATTCCAAGTTGAGGAATGGTTCCAACTTTCAAACACATGACACATATGAACACGTGTGTTTAGAGCCAGTCCATCCATGTTTAGGTATGAGCTCCAAATTGCACTCTCTCTCTCTCTTCCCCCCGCGGATTAAGCAAGAGGTTCTCGATCGGATTCGATTTGCATCCAAACACAACCCTTCAGCGGTTTGGTGGGTATTGATGGCTGATTGGAAAGATCGTCACACTTTGATAGGTTTCCACAAGCTGTGGGGCCCATACATCCGAGCACAGCTCCCTTTCCTGGAGGCTTGACCATAACACTAACAGCTCAAAATCAAAGAGCGTGCTCACGTCTTTTCTCACTCGCTCACGTTATTCAAGCCACGTGGACGACAATGCGTGGCAAATGGACTAGGGTGGCCAGTGTTGACTTAATTACAAAATCGGATTGCTTACTGAGTTACTCACTTTAGCTTTTATCGTACTGAGTAAACTCTGTTGGGCCCATCGTGAATGTATGTGGTTTATCAACGCGGTCCATTCATTTTTTTCAGTTCATTTTAGGAGTTGAGCCAAAAATTTAAGCATATCCAAATCTCAAGTGGACCACACCACAGTAAACAATGGGAATAATGGAAATGCTGAAACCTTGATAGGGCTCACAGTGATGTTTATTTGTCATCCAGCCTGTTCATAAGATCACACAGACATGGATGAAGGGAAAACACAAACATCAGATCGATTCAAAACTTCTGTGGCCCCCAGGAATTTTTCAATGGTAGAAATTCAATTCACACTGTTTCCTGTGGTGTGGTCCACTTGAGCTTTAGACATACTTCATTTTTGGGCTCAACCCCTAAAATTATCTGGTAAAATGGATGGACGTAGTGGATAAAATACATACGCAATCCGTTTCCCTTGATTACTAGCTAGCTGTTTAGGATACTTTTATGGACGGGCTGGATGAATAAATTGCTGACGGTCACAATGCAGAAAACTACTGTCCAACCAACAGCTGAAAATAATAATATTAATAACAATCTATCTACATTGGGTCCTCAATTGGGGCCGTGTATTTTGAATTACAGTAAGCCACAGATACCACTCTTGAGTGCCTGCATATGAAGTGTCATGTCCTGCCAGAGCATCAAATAACTCCCCATTTTCTTATTATTACCGCCGGAGAATTGAATATCCCTCCAAAACCAGGCGGCTCTTGTTTCATCCTTTCCTTTCTTATGCAGCCATCTCCCATGGTACACGTCACAAACATCAGGGACACCAATGGCAGCCATGTGATCGAAGTCCTGAACGGTTAGAGCAATGGCCCACATTCAACCAGCAAAACTCATAATTAGATATTCAAAGCCATATGCATCATTGGAAATTTTTGGCTTATACACCATCAAAGCAATGGCCCACCTCACGTTTCCAACGGGAAACGATTGAGGAAGGCTGCATAGAACTTTTCTAGTTGGTTTCTCAGAAGTCAATCTTCTCATGCCGCTGTATTAACAAGAACTAAGGCCTTTTTTTCAGCTTAAGAACCTACCAAAGAAAAAATGCCAACTCTGACTCAGCACACATGCTCATCTGTTCAGTGATTCTCAACCATGCGTCAAGAGGGCCCCCTAAACTATTGATGAAAAACCACTGACTCACCAAATGTACAACCATGTGTACCACCATTGCGAATAAGTGACGATAACATGCAAATGCATACCGGTTGTCAAAACTCGAAACAATTACCACTCATCTTAAGACGATAAAATGTCACCTAATTCAAGAAGGCAGATCCTTATGACTGATGCATTCGATATCATAAATAAAATTCAATGTGGCCCACCATATACTTCAGGCCAGAGTATGTAAGAGTAGCACTGTAAAAAATGGAGACTAAGGAATGCCAATGATGACAACACATCATGCGCTCTCTCCCACCTGCTGTTTCTCAAGATCTTCAGGAGTAGCATTTGTCCAATTGGTAGAGAT
>PVNU02000371.1:0-138626 GCA_003013855.2 Liriodendron chinense
AGGTTTTTCTTTGTAGTAAAGACATGAACCATCACCCACATAGAAGAGTTCCATGTAAGAAGATGAAGGCAACCTTAACTTCATCCTAGGGAAAAGATGGATGGGACAAGTAAAAGCCATACACTCTACTTATCATCTTCACAAAAATACTATGAGAAAAATGGTAGTGGACCTTTCACCTAATAAATACATTACTAAGGAAGTCAGATTCCTCCAATCAATGAAGACAACTTCACCTACCAAGAAAGGAGTCCATCGACCTAGTACGGTTCTAGTCGTCCCAATCACAGACGTTCAATCATCATTGGTCCCCCCTCTCAAAAAGAAAAAAAGAAAAAAAAGAAAAAAAACCGGCTCTTCCTGTTAGGAATAAAGTTCAATATGCACAGCCTATAAACATGGCTCACGGTTCGTACAAAGTTAGCAAGGTCCTCTGGGATGCTAATGAAGAAAATTGGTTATGAGTCAAGGATAAGATTCGAAAGAAGAAAGACAGGACGAATGAAACCCATAACCCAAACCACATAGACGAGTCCATCCAGGTTAGGGTTGACATGCTCCAAATATTAGGAGGATGCTTGGCAGCAAAGAGGTTTCATGTACACATAAACCAATGAAGATGGGCTATTACCTTGGTTTCAAGGTGATTGGAATTTTCCTAGATGTCTAGGGCGAAGAAAGGTCATGTTGACATTAGGTTTCCTCATCTCCTCGTTGACGCTTATAAAGAAGATGAAAGAGAGGTCTTCTCTTCAAATGCCCTTGGGTAGTTTTAGTTTGCTAGCATGGTGGAGGGGAGAATGAGAGGGCTTTCTTTCAAGGTAGTTCTTTTCATATTTGCAAGGTGGAGAGAAGAGGTGGGAATGGGATAGTTTCCTTTAATTCTATTGTTCGCAAGCTAGAGTGATTATGTGAGAATGTATATGGGTACATCTAAGTTTCTCTTAATTTCAAGGTCATGATAAAAGGTGACATGCCTTATTCGTAATGTTATTTTGGTTGCAAGATGGTGATAAGAGATGTTTAGATACCCACCTACGATGAGCGTATGGATTAATTGACCCAGTCAATACTCGAGGAGGGCCTTCTTGATTCTATAATTTTGCAAGAATTTGGCTAAGTATCCTAACCTTAACCCAATCCCATCTTAAATCCAAACTTAATTTGAGCCAAATTAAACCCAAGCCAAGCTTAAAACCTTATTCAAGCCACACCTTAAATCGTCCTTAAACCCAAATCAAGCTCAAAATCTCATCCAAACCTCACCTCAAATTCTCCTAAAACCCAAGCCAAGGATCTAAATCAGTTTAAGAGCTGTGGGACCCAACCCATCCCAGCCCAGCCTAGGTCTAACTAAAACCCATCTAGTTTTTAGAAATTTCCCTAAAAAGCGGAAGAAAACATTTCCCCTAGAAGAGTTTTTGTCTAACACTCTCTAGAATGTGGAAAAATTTTATTTACATCCCAAGAGTACCCATTATACATGCTCAATGATCTCCATTTGTTTGGTTCCAATTACCCGGGCTTCCCATATCCGGTCTCATGATCCATTTGAATATCTTTAAGTCGGCTTTCCAATGAACGTAATTTCAGTTCAATCCAATTTTTTGGCACCAACTTATAAGCGAAAAAACTGAAAGGTTCCAAGAAATCGATTGACTATGACAATATAAGAAGTTGACTCAATCTATATCCCCCCAATCCTAACCCTAAACTAGAAGCATTATTAGCCCATAAAGTTAGCTTTCAAATGAGCCACAAATCGCCTAAATCTGATGCTTGAGCATTGAGTTCTAGTCAAAAACCAAGAAGTGCACATGGCAAATTGGCAATTTTTATGTGAAACAAATTTGAAAATGAAAATAATATCCTTGCATGTAAATAAAAATCCAAATCTACTCTCGTCAATGTTTTTAGTGATCCATCTTGTGCTAACCTCATTATTTGATCTTTTCCTATATGTCCCAATCTGTTATGCCATTAGATTCAGAGACAACACCAGCATCGAACACACCAACAAAGGATGAGTTGCTCGATATTAATGAAAAACTATTTAGAACATTATAGGTTAAACAAATCTCTTGAAAATTCTCCCCAAGCAAGTATTATATTGTTTTTCCTTAGTTAGATCCTATCTTTACAAAATCTTACATCAAAATTCTCTCTAACTAAATACGTGGCTGATACAAGATTTCTTCTCATCCCCAGTACAGAGAGTGTCTTTAAGTAGTAGAGATTATCCTATCTTTAACTTGATGAGATAAGTACTAGCTCTGATGGCGTCCTTCGATGCATTGTTTCGTACATACAAATTTTGACTTTTGATTGGGATTGTCTGAATGTCCACAAACCTCCTTTGTCCCTGTTACATGTCTTGTTGTCCCTGAATCCACAATCCATTCATTAAATTTTAAATAAGCTATTAACACTTCCGTGCAAACTCAAACTAATGGGTGGATAAAAAATTATCGTTTTACATTCAGGGCAAGTCCTAGCCCAATAACCATGTTTTCCACACATAAAGTGGGAACCGTCACCCTATCCTCTGGCTCTTTTCTTATTATCTTTCTTTGGCTGCATAGATTCAACATGGGGTTATAGTCGCTGTGCAGGTTTCATGACTTGGTGTCTAGGTGGATACTGTCGATTTTAAGGTGGATATGGTGGGTATCAAGTGGTTGTTGTTGGTAACAAGGTGGGTATGGATGAAAGCAAGGAGAAATGGATGGATGATGGGATGGATTGGATTAATTATTGGGAGTACTCTGTTTGTCCATTCTCCTGAACCTTTCTTCGACCAAACATTTTTTCTTTCGACCTTTGGTAGTAAAAACTATACCGCTTCTAGACTGAACTGCTTTTGACTTAACATATAAGTCTAAATTGCCTTATTGTGATTTAGGATATCTTTGATATGGGACCAAAAACCCAACAAAGATCGAAACATTGCTATAATTATCTGATTTTTGTCAACATACAGCTTACGTTTTGCAAATCCATCATCACATGTTCCATTTTCCAAATATAGTCCTTAATGGAGCATCCAATTGGCATTTGGCATTCTATATGCATTAAATTCCATCTGCATTGTTTTTGATATTGGCATCTGATATTTTGGCATAGGAATCAATCAGGACATCCCACATTTCTTTGGTAGTCTCATAAATTTTGTATGTGGGGATCTGTTTTTTATGCATAGTTAAGAAGGATATTTCTAATAGTTCTGTTCTTTTTCTTTTTTCCATTTTTTGTATTTCTACTACGCAATTTTAAACTACTTATCAGAACATTTTTGTCTTCTATCTTCGATTTTCTTCTATTGGTTTTATTGTGTATAACACATTTTCTTTGTCTAGTAAAATCTTAATGGACCTACACCAATCATTGAAGTTGTCCCCATCAAATTTCTCTTTTCAAGAGATCAGATACGACTAATGTAAACACCATTTCTTGTCACTATATTAGGTGAGAGGGTCTTGTCTTAGTCAATCAGTAAACACATTTGAGACACTTTATTTTAATTTCATTAATGTGCACTCATTATCAATGGGCCAAAATGTCCAATTGTCATCACTCAAAATAGTTGGACATGAGGCTAATATAATCATTGCCACTATGGCCCAAAAGTTCCGCTTTTCCAATTGGGCGTAACAGAAGCAATCTAACTTGGAAGGATAGTGAAGGAATCCCTCCATGGCAATAGTTAGGTGATATCTACAAAAAACATATCTCACATATAACAAATCTTAACAGCTTCACGACATACTAGTATAGCGCCGCTATAAGTTAGTATATTGCAACACTAATCACATGCCACAAAATTACAAGTATGGCATCCGCTATATATTTCCGTGCTTTACAAACTTTTGTATAAAACAATGAAGTGCTGCATCCACAACCCATTTCATTGTTTCTCTTGTCAGAATTGTGTAGATCAATTTATAACAATAACCTAGAATATACTACACCACGTTGTCCAGGCCCAACCCAACACTTAAGATGCAAGGCCTGACCAAACCCAAGCCTAACATGGGCCTAAAATAGCAGGCTCGAGCCCAGATCATCGAAAATTGATAAAATCCCCATTTCCTATTTGAATTTTCCTAATCTATCTATGATCAAGTTAGCCACGCACGCACAAAGAAATAAACATTTTAGAGGAATGAAACCAACGGTCTACATTCAAGATGGATAGGTTGCCTAATCGAGGATTGAATGGCATATTTGTTGGATATAATAAATAAATATAAGTCGGGTCGAGTTGAACCAAATTAGGTTGGTCTAAAATGACTTAAGCCCACGCCCTGCCCAAAAATTGATTGGACGATCAAGGGCCAAGCTAGTAGGTCTAAGCTCGACCTAAAGAAAGATTGGGCTCGTCAGATCGGGGAGCTACCCAGCCCATTGCCAGCTTTACTCCCAAGTTATCCAAACTCCAAGCCAATCGCCCCTTTATTCCCTACAATTTATCCCCAAATCTCCTAAGCAACAACTAAGAGCTTGCCACTTGTTACTCATCCATTATTAATTTAATATCATTTATAGCATCTATCTTTCTTCTTCAAAATTACAAGTTTGCCACTCCAAATCTCTATAAATCTATAAATAGAGGAATGTCTCTCCAGAAGAGGACCTCTATAAAGAGGCTAGAGGCATGCGTTTCCAAGAGTGGGGTCTTGACTCTTGAGAATTCTAAGGCCCCTAACATAAGAACCAAACTCCTTAGACAATTTCTACGAAATTTTAGAAGAGACAGAACATAGAATAATGGAGAAGAAAGAGAAGATGGGTGTGGAGACAATGAGCTTAGGAAGCTATTCTCTCTAGAGGCTAATAGGTACAATTCTACTCTTTAGAGTGGTGAGCATTGAGTCAGGTACCCTCTAGAAGGTAAATTATTAACTTGTTCTTCTTCTCTCCTCAATTCTCTTCAAGATCAAGCTCAAGACAAGACACCACTTGAAGAGTTCCGTACATCAAATCAAGGAGACTAAGCTCAAGTTCAAATTGAACTCAAATAGAAGATCAAAACAGCCAAGCAATCAGAAAAACGACTGCAGTGACCAATTCACTACATTCAACTCACAATTTCTCAATCTCCCTATATTCTTCTTCTCACCCTCCGAATTCTACTTTTCATTTCCCCCCCTCTTTGCTCAATTCTCTTCTAGATCAAGCTCAAGACCAGATCCTACGTGAAGAGTTCCGTACATCAAATCAAGGAGACTAAGCTGAGTTCAAATTGAATGCAATTTGAAGATCAAAACAACCAAGAAATCAGAAAAAACGAATGCAATGACCAATTCACTACATTCAACTCACAATCTCTCATTCTCCCTATATTCTTCTTCTCACCCTCCAAATTCTACTTTTCTTTTTTCTTTTTCTTAAAAGCTATCTTCACTGTTGTGATGAAATTACATTCTTGGAATTTCTATTCTCCCAAAGTAGATTCCACTGCACATATTTACGTGGGTGGAGAAGTGCGCCTAGAGGTAGTAATGGGCTGGACAGCTCAGCCATATAGGGCCTTAGGCTCCTAAACTCGGCTTGAGGGCTAGATCAGACTTGAAATCTTGGCCTGGTCCAATTATCAAGTGGGCCACCTTTATACAAAAAGAATTGATGGCCAATGTTATACGTAAAGAATTGATGGTTTAAAGTCAATTGTGAGCGTTTCACATTCAACAAACATGCTTAGTTTATAGGGGGGTTAGATATCAATGAGTGCTTCTCTCCAATGGGTAGTTATTCTGTGTAAAAAACACAGTTGAGAAGAAAGAGTTTGAGCAGCTTTGTTGAAACTTTTATTGTGACTGGCATTTGCAAAATAAACCAATTTCAAAATGGGCTACCATGCTAAGCATTCTTGGATCTAGGGTCATGTTTTGATGATCAAAACTCTCCATATTTGATGGGACTCATCATGTATGGAGATGATATACCACCCCAATTTGTTAGATTGGACCATTTCAAGCCATTGATCATTTCACTCTTTAACTTAGCCTGCCGTGGCCTAGCCATTTAGGACCTAGGCCAACCCTTGCCCGACAGCCCATTGCCACCCCTAAGGGCCTGCTTGGAATGTGAGCTTAGCTAGTATGGAATCGCATTTCATCCAATGTAAATTCCATCTTACATTTGGAATCAATGGGAAGGATTGGATTAATCTAGGTATCATATCATCCAGTCCCAGCAGGAGATACTGCGGGATTTCTGGTGGAATCCAAAATCCACTACATTTGTGGGCCCCATGTTGAAGCATGTGTTTTATTCATGTTGTCCATCCATATATGCCCTTTACACGTGACACTCGAGTTGCATATGCATATAGGTGACCAACATCACTTGTGAAATCCGGTCCGTTGATTGCAATTCCATGTTCCACCCAACGCTTGTTTAACCTAATACAATTTTTTTCCCCAAGGGAAGAATTTGATCCCAATCGTGATATTTCCAAACATATAATCTTTTTGTTATAAAGGTGTTAATTCCACTAGATGCAATTCAATACCACCTAATCCTGCATTTCAAACAATTCATAAGGATGTCTAACCCCTTCCTTCGTATCCGAAGCTCTTGGCTGGAAATGTCAAAGTCATAGCTAGTAGTGGACTGAATTTCTACAAATTGAGGGAGAAGTTTTCTTCTTCAACTCTGAAGAATATTAAATGAAAAGGAAGGTTTGTAGCCAACCTTCCAATGGAATAATTGCCATGTAGCGACTCCAAATCAACTCTCTCTCTCTCTCTCTCTCTCTCTCTCTCTCTCTCTCTCATTATTTCCATGCTCAAATCATTTGCTTTACTTCATCTTGGTACAATCATGAAGTGAAATACTGGTTCCATTCCCCTAATTCAGTCCTGACTCACTCCAGGTTGTACCATCAATTCAAACACAACCTGGACAACTTGCACTGCGTGCCACTGATACAGACTATTATCAATACAGACGATACGGACAAATAGCCATGTGGGTATCATGGATTTGGATAAGTAGGAATGAGTGTCACGTGACTTATGATTTGTCAGGTTTAGTGACCAATGCTGAGTTTCGGCTCGCCGAGTCAACTCGGTAGTGGACGATATTTTAGACCACGATCCAAATGTAGAGTGCATTTGGATGCTTAATTGAATTGAATTGCAATAATCCAATTCAGTAATGTGGAAAAAAAATTATCAAAGAGATGCTAGCCCCACTCAGTTCATTCCCTCTATGTTTCACCAAATTGTCGCAATTAACTGCACATCCAAACACACCCAAATTGTATTTTCGATGTGGGGTCTACCCTGAATTCAAATCCGACCATTTGTTTCATCAACAGCAAATTAAAAAAAAAAAATGAAAAAAAAAAAAAGACCACGGTCTGCGTTTGAATGCTTAATTGAATTGAATTGCAATGACCCAATTCAGTAAAGTGGAAATAAATATGATCAAAGAGATGCTAGCCCCACGCAGTTCATTCCCTCTACGTTTCACCAAATCAACGCAATTTGATTAAAACTACACATCCAAACGCACCCAAATTGTAATTTCGATGTGGGGTCTACCTCGAATTCAAATCCGACCGTTTGCTCCATCAAACATAACATCAAATTGAAAAAAATACAAAAAAAGAGAAGAAAGGAAGCCGAGAAATCGAGGAGATGGATTGGAAATACCGTCGCCGAGAAGAACGAGTTTGAAGGTGAGAGTTTGGGAAGGCTTCGAATTATTCATCGTCTCTCAGACGTCGCGAAATTTCTATCGACGGCTGAGATTTTTTTTTATTTTTTTTTTCGTTCTGTTTATTTTTTTTCGTGTTTCCCCAGAGACGGAGGCGAAGCGAGCGAAGAGAGATCGGAATTCGTCTCGTGGCCGCATTCCTTTTGTGAGTGGAGGTTTGTTACTATACACGTCCGAAGTATTGCTATGTTGTATCTCGCGACTGTAGCCGTTGGATCTGTAGTAATTTTTCAATGATCTAAACCGTTCATACGATGAACCTAATACTGTAAGGGAAAATATCATTGAATATATAACGATCTGATCAGTGACTCAAAAACCAACGGTTAAAAATGACGGTCCATATACAAAGGAAAGAGTTGAATGATCAATATTACAGTCGAGGAAAGAGGAGGGTGCGATCCCTGTCTTTGGTGCCCACCTTGATGTATTTTTCTTACATCCACTCCGTCCAACTGTTTTGGTATCTAGTTTTAGGGCATGATTCCAAAAATGAAGCAGATTCAAATCTTAAGTGGACGACAGCATAGGAAACAGTGGTGATTGAATCCCCAACATTAAAAAATTCTTGGGGCCCATCAAAATGTTTATTTGCCATCTAACCTTTTGATAAGGTGGATGAAGGGCCCACACAAATATCAGCTTATCCAAAACTTTTGTGGCCTACAAGAAGTTTTTAATGGTAAGTCACCACTATTTCCTGTAGTATGGTCCAACTGAGATTTGGTTTGGTCTTATTTTTGGGATCTTGCACTAAAATGCGCTGTCAAAACGGTTGGACGGCGTGGATGTAAGGAAGATACATCACAGTGGACCCCACAGTCAGGGTCCCATCCACCTCTGTCGATCCGCAGCTGGAATTTTTGGTGTTCCCCATACAGGGGTGAGATCCATCTTATAAACGGTTTGGATGATTAGAATATGGCCTCAGAAAACGCTTTCAGTCATCTAGTGGGACGCCCATTTCTTGCTGAAAACCTTTGTCGTGCGCTGGGAAGCTAGGTGGGGCTACCGTTATGTTTGTGAAGAAATCCACCATGTCTATCCGTTTTGTGATCTTATTTTAAGATTGGAATAAAAAAATGAAGTGGATCAAAAACTGAAGCCCGGCTACACAAGAGGGAAAAGTGGAGAAAGACATGCCTTCCCTTGAAACCTTCATAGTCTCTGTATAATTGTTTATAATGCCACTCCTACTTAGATGAACTGAAAACACAAAAGACTTAACCTGATACAAAACATTTGTGGCCACATGGTGGACGTTCAATTCCCACTTTCCTCTTGTATGCCCACTTGAGTTTTGGATCAGCCTAATTTTTAATCTCGTATCCTAAAATGAGCGGTCAAAACAGATGAACAAGGTGGATTTCACACAAACAAACATCAAGGAGGGCCCGCTTTGCTTCCCAACGCAGGAACTTCTTCGTCCAGCTTCAGCACGCGTCAGGTGCTCGAAAAGGAGCAGAATATCCAGATTCGTTTATATGACATCCATAGTTCATTCCGACGGTCGATGTACTCTTTCCTGTAGCTGCCGTCCACTAGAGTGTTGGATCTGCCGCATTTTTGGGATGCTATTTGGCTAGTGACGCTATTAGTAGCACGTGGGTAGTGGTCCATGCTGTATGACCCCACCATTGTGTATGCCATCCATCCATTTTTACAGATCATTTTAGGGCTTGAACTGAAAAATGAGGCAAATCTAAGTTTCAAGTAGACCTCACGGTAGGAAAACAATGTGGGGGGGGGGGGGGGGGGGTAAGAAATTATTAATGTTGAGTGGGGGGCAAAACTTTTATGGCCTCCAAGAAATTATTAATGTTGAGTGTTCAATCAATACTTTTTTCCTGTGGTGTGGTCCACTTGAGATTTGGATCTACTTCATTTTTGGACTCATACCATAAAATGATCTAGAAAAATGGATAAATGGCGTGGTTGAAACATATATATCATGGTTGCGCCAATGGAGCAATGACCACTGGCCATTGGCCAGTGGCAGGGTCACCAGCCAATCCGTGTCTCATTTTTGAACCCATCTCCTAACATGATATGCCAAAACGGATGGACAGGATGGATTTGGGGGCCGCTTCGGATCCTCTCAGGTGGGTGGATCCTTAATTTTGGAGCCCTCCTTGATGCATGTGTCTTGCGTCCATGTCGTCCATCCGTTTCTCCAGCTCATTTTAGGGCATGAGCCTAAAAATGCAGCAGATCCAAACCTAAGGTGGACCACGCACAGAAAACAGGGGTGATTCCTATTAAAAATTTCTTGAGGCCACAAAAGTTTTGGATCAAGCTAATAGCTGTGTAGTCCCTTCATCTGAGTCTTTATGACCTTATCAACCGATTGGATGGTAAATAAATATTCTGGTGGATCGCGGTAGTTTTTAATAGTGGGCATTCAGTCATCACCATTTCCTATGGTAGGGTCCACATAAGATTTGGATCTGCTGCATTTTTTTTGGCTCATGCCATAAAATGAGCTCGAAAACTCATAGATTTAAGACATACATGGCTTAGTGCTAGACTCATGGGTTAAAGGCCCCATTGTGGTGTGTGTGGGTGTGAAGGTGTGTGCTTAAAAAAAACAATAAAAAAGCAGAACATACATAAAAAAAGAGCCCCACAATCAGGGATCCACCTGCCTCACTAAAGCCCCCCCTCAGCGGATTTCTCGCAAACCTCATGGTGGGCCTCACCAAGCTTTCCGCCGCAGTGGGCCCCAATGGATTTCTGAAAAAATAGTTTCCAGTGGTGCTGCTCATTTGAGTTTTGTATCATGCTAATATTTTGGATTTACAATGAGCTTAATGTTTGGGTTGGCCCTTTTTTTTATGGGTCCCACTTAACTTCTTTAAAGAAGTTGGAAGTGGATCGCACCATCCTTTTGTGTGTTGACATCGCCAAGTTCTGTGGGCTCTACCATGATGTATGAGTTACATCTACATTGTCCAACAATTTTGCAAAATCAGGTTAAGCCATGAGCGTAAAAATGAGGCAGATCCAAAGCTCAAGTGGACCACACTACAGAAAGCAGCAGCAGGGATAATGATTCCCAATGTTGAAACCTTCCTAGGGTCTACTATGATGTTTATTTGTCATCCAACCTGTTCGTGAGGTCACACGGACCAGGATGAAAGGAGAAAAACAAATACAGATATCATATTGATCCAAAAATTCTGTGACCCCCAGTAACTTTTCAATGGAAGACATTCAATCTCCACTGCTTTCTGCAGTGTAGCTCATATGAGCTTTGGATCTTGCTCATGTTTTTTACTCAAGCCCTAAAACAATCTTGCAAAATGGATGAACAATTTGGGTACAACACATGCATTATGGTCGGATGTGTGTGGCACATTAGCCAATCCAAAGAAGTCACCCTTTACATCCGTGAGCAATAAATCTAGAGAGAGGAAGTGAATGCAAAAGGGGGAATGATCAAGTACGTTGGAAGTTTTAATACCTATGTGGGCGCCCATATCTCTCCATACAATGCACCTTCCAGTGTCAGGGTTTTGTGGCAAATATGTAATTCAGGTGGGCCATGCCGAAGGGAACAATGGGGGACAATGGGTGGTGAGGCCCACCAACCCATTCACCAAGAGAGCCCAAATGAAATGTGGCTGCATTCAGAGTTGTCCACGAGCCGAGCTTTGCCCACCCTGGTGCGTGTTTGGCTCAGCTCAGCTTTCGAGCTGGACCTCAAGCTGGCTCAACCAAGCTTTCAAGCTAAAAATTTTAAATAGGCCCAACCCAAAAGCCCAATAAAAAACTACTTAAAATCCAAGCCTAAAAACAGTGAATAGCCCATTGACACCCCCACTTGCTTTTATAAAGAATTTCACCTCTCATTTATTTACTCTCTTCTTATGTAGGATTAAACAACATGTATTTCTAGCTAGCTGAATTAAGTTCAAATCAAGTCAATCGAGTCGAGCTGAATCAAGCTGATCGAGCCAAGTTTTGAGCTGAATTGAATAGAGCTAGGCTCGAACTGACTCATTTCGAGCGTGGAAAAAAGGCTCGACTTGGCTCAAGTTGAACTAAATTGAGCTATTCCGAGCCGAGTCGAGTGAGCTAACCGAGCTAGCTCAACTCGTGTACAACTCTACTCCATTATATTGTTTATATGCCATCTACACCATTCATAGGAGAGCCCAACTACAGTGAAGTATGGATGAAAAACTCATGCCATTAAAAAACATAGGTGGGCCAAATCACGTCGATTTCTAGATTTTAGGCTTGATCGTACATTGCTCCTTGTGGTGTGTCACACATGAGTTTTCAGTCCGTATCTATTTTCTATATAGACGGTGAATATGAATTGGATCAGCCGATTTCCACCTACACATTATTGGTGGACCCACACAGCTTGAACATACAATCAGCATTCCAGGGGATTCTGATTCTGATTCTGAATCGTTCATGCAGTGGGCCACGTCTTACATCAGCATAGATTGGAAGTCACAGTGATGAACCTGATTGGAGAAATCACACTCGTGGACCCCACATTTTCAACTAAATGATTAAGGTGGACTTGCATTCTACGGGTACACGCTTTTTCAGTTCTGACAAGTGGGCCCCATGATTCGGTAATCTGGACCGTTGGATTGTTACGTACGCTGGTCAACAACTTTCCTATATGTGGACTGCAGATAGACAGTTAAGACGACAAATACAGCGACAGTCCATATGTCAACTCCAAAAAGTCCCAGGCATTTGGGTTCATCCAAGCCAGGAGGATTTTGGGTCATGGTCCACCTATGGTTGAATCAACAGACCAATGGTCCGGATTACTGAAATGGGGCCTCTAAAAATCTGTGGACGTTTGTTATGTGTGCTCCAGCATACATATTATTTTACAAAAATGCCATTAAATCCTAAACGGGCCGGACGGGTCTGATTCGGGCAATTGGCTCTTAGATGAAGCCAAAGCCCAGTCATTGGGCGTAATATTCCAGCCTAAGACCATCTTGATTTGGGCCAGCCTGGCCCATTGACAGCACTAGCTCTATAATACTCGAGCTTGTGCAGTGCTGTTCGGGTGTTCAGTTTGTGCAAGTGGGGCCCATGGTTCAGTCAGCCATACTGTTGAGTTGTGGACCCCAGAGTGAGCGACAAACATAGGCCATCCGTTTCAACCAATGAAAGGACAAACATTGTACAGCCACGATCTTCCAATTCTGTAGGATTATTCGTGCATAGGCCATCCATTGTGAGCCCCACCGAATCAACGTTTAGGATCATGAACAGTGGACCCCACTTGTACCAACCGAGAACACGAACACGAACGCATGGTACACTCTCTTGGTGGAGCATTGAATGATACCTACCAAAAGCATTCAGAATCTGTCCGTTAATCTTTTCTCTTTTCCTCTCAATCACGACCGTCCATTCCCACCATTTACATTCATATTGCTCAGCGGCTGTTTTTGAACTAAACCATCTGGATCGATGGTTACAATTGTTTTGATGGACCACATTGTGGCGGTGGTTAACCCACATTGGGCTCCACCAGGCCACAGTACTAAACCGCTTTTTTTTTTTCTAACCGTCCATTTCTTCGTACACGTGTGGCCAAAATGATAAACGGACCAGATGGAATATACGGGCTAAGGAGCATCCGCCATGGGGCCCACCCTATGAACGTCCCCGATATAGCATCCTGTGGAACACCTGACCAGTGGGTCAGCCTGATTTATGGGCTTGGGTATCAATATAGTGGTGCCATTATGATGGATGAAACATCAACCGTTCGGGCTCAACCAATAAAAGAACAAACATTGTACGGCCAGGATCTTCCAATCTGAAGGATACTTTGTACATAGACCATCTATTGGAAGCCCCACCTTATCAACGTTAGGATCATGAACCGTGGACCCCACTTGTATGAAACAGAGAACACGAACACTGACGCACTGTACACTCTCCTGGTGGACCATTGCATAAGACCTAGCAAAGCAATCAGAATCAGAATCTGTCCGTTAATCTATGTCTAATCTTCATTTCCCCTTTTCCTCCTCAATCAGCACCGTCGATACCAACTAACACCGTTCATATTTCTAAATGGACGGTCTTGAAATGCTAACAGCATTTTAACCGTCTATTGGCTCCTAAGAAGTACAATTGTAAGTGGGCCTGTCCTTGCCGTGGCCTGTCCAACTCCAGCCCATGAGCTAAGGACCTCAATCGAGGCCCAGACCAGCCCATAAAATTAGGAATAGGTACTACCAACAAAATATTCATCTCTACAGCAGATGTGTTAGTTGTGTAGGAAATCCGATCCATGTAAATGGTGGGCCCACCATAAATATGGACCTGGTTTAAAAATCACACTGATCCACTCATCAAGCTGGCCACACAATTGAAATCAAAGGATGGCCGATGCTTTGATCCAGCTTACAGTGCACCACACAAATAGAAAAATGGACGGACAGAAGATTAGCAACTTTTTTAGAGCGTCCATTGGTTTTTATTCCGTATATACGTGGCCTCTTTAATAGTTTACTGGCCTTGATCTCTTCCTAGATGGTTTAATGATACGTTCCAGCAAATGCACGGCTCAGATGTCCTACACAAATGAATCTGCATGTAGAGTTACGTGTAAAGGGGCCTTATGATCAACGGATGAGATTTGTTTTCAGATATCCATGCCGTAGAAGTATTAAAAAAAGAAAACATCCACGCCATGCAAAGGGTAGACCCCAGATAAAGACCATTTGGCACAAAAATCAGGCCTGTCAGCTTATCAGATGGGTCGCATCAAGGAATTACTAGATAACCGTCAGTCAGACACAATATGTATTTGTGGCCCACCTAATGAGTGAATCGACCTCATTTTTCAGATGAATGATCCTTATGGTGGGGCCTACCTTTTCCATGGTACGGATGTTCTCCGCGGGTTGGATGTTGGTGGAAAGATGAAGCTGCATGATAGGTTGTCATACATCCGGCTGTACGTGATCAGTGCTCCTTACATCCATCTCAGCCTTCCAGAAAACAAACCACATGCAGCCAGATGTATGATAACTTCCCATGCAGCCCCATCTTTCATGAGATTGTGTGATTTCCGCATCGATAGCCAAGCACAAATCAACAGGCCGATCCACACCATTGAAGTAAATGGACGGCCAACAGACGAACTCAATGTACAGGTGTGGCCCACCTAATGTGTGGATCAGCCTGATTATCGAAACAGGAGATCGTCGTGATGGGCCCAATTTTTGCGCTGATCAGACGACCGTAAGCCCACACACTTGTATATATAAGAGAGACAATATACATTCCACTCCAAGTGCATAAGTGTCAGATCCAATCCGTTCATTGAGTGGGTCCCACACGTTAACGGATACGGTCCATTATTGGACTTGTTAAGTAAATGGAGTCTAGCCGGCTTTGGGTCTGGTCCATGTGATAGACCCAAATAAAGTTGTGTCGGGGTCAGGTCCACTTAGGTTTATTATTATTATTATTATTATTATTAAGTTAGTCATGCAACGCACCCACCCTGTTAGCTGGGCAATACACCCACTTGGTTAGTCACACAATGCACCCACCTACCAATGGAATTAGTGCGTTTCATTACCACTCGAACTGAGACTCGCTGTTGAATAATCTTCCAATAAGTTTTATAGTAAACTTGTATACATTTATTATATATTAATTATTCGGTAAAAAAAATGAGGTTTCTGAGTTGTGCCTGGTAGGTCTGGGCTAGGATTTTGAACGGTCTGACCCTTTTCAAAATTTTAATTTTTCAGGCCTGAGCCTATTGACACCCCTATTTATGAGCTATACATACATGAATGAATCGGCATACACACCATGCATGTCTCAAAATGGCATATGTGTCCACTCGCCCTGACATCAAACAAAACCTTAACTGATGAAGTTTGTTTACACCCATTTTCGACTCGCCCAATGTGGACCAATGGAAGGTGGTTGTATATATAATATTATTGCTTTATAATTTGTTGTTGCATTACTTATGAAAGGTCTAACTATTTTAAATATTTATTAATTTTTTAATATTTTCAATTTATAATAATAAAATAATGAGTTGAGTCTAGTCTTCGAGTCAACCTGACCCAATTGAACATCGAGTCACCCGTGTTTTTAGGTTTTTGAACATGGCTCTCACACACGAGTTGCATTTATGTGATTAGCACACCTAGCTCTGAGATGCCCTCAAATGTCTTCAAAGTGCTAAAGTTATGATGAATTGATTAACTATATTAAGTAATTAATTTAATCTTAATTATGACAGTTAATAAATCACTTTTCCAACTTAAATTAGTTTGGTTATTAAACTTAAATAAATAAATTAGTTACTTATTTTTGTAAATTTTTATTTTGCTTTTTAACTTACAGAAAGTAACTTATATTGGAGTCAAACAATGCCTGTGTGCTGTAGCTTAATGAGTGGATGTGATATGCTGGAAATACATCCTGTGATGTTTTCGAGAAATCTACCACATCAACTATTTTATTCATATCATTTTAGGATGTAGGCTTAAATATGAGGTGGATCCAACACTCAAGTGGGCTACACAACTTACAACAGTGGTATTGAACACTCATTGTTAGAACTATGCTCACTATTGTGTGCCCTTAAACCCCATCTTAAAACAGAGAAGGTAAAAAAATTGAAGTATTTCACCATAATGCTTTTGGGAAATCCATCATGTTAACCATTTTCATTAGCTCATTTTAAGCTGTGGGCTTAAATATAAGGCCAATCCAATACTTAAGTGGGTCACACTACTTGAATAGTGGTACTGAACTCCATTATTGAAATAGTCATAAGGCTCACATTTAGTTTTTTGAAATATCTACCCATTCACTTATTTTTTCAAATGATCTTATGAGTTGGGAATCATCTTATGACTGGTTTAGATGGCATATAACCATCACAGCGGGCCTTGGAAAGATTTAAATGGTGGTTGTTTCATCTCCATTGTTTCCTTCAATGTAGACCACTTAAAGCTTTAGATCTATCTCATTTTTTAGCCCACCACCTTATATGATTGGGTAAAATGGATGGATGGGGTGGATTTCTAAGAAATGTTACAGTGGGCCCCAGGCACCTCAAGCTATGTTCAGCTAACATTCCACATCACCTAGGTTAGGGTGACAACGTGTTCAGTCAAGCGGCTACGATGGACCTACTTCAATGTATGTGTTGTACATACTTGTTATTCATCGGTTTTGCTAGCTCATTTTAACACATTAGCCCAAAAATGAAGCAAATCTAAATGGTATGTAGACCACACCATAGGAAACATGATGATTGAATGCTTGCTATTACCTTATAAAGTTTTTAATGGTGGGCGATCAATGACTACTATTTCCTGTGCTGTGCTCCACTTGAGATTTGGATCTGGCCCATTTTTGGGCCAATAACTTCACATAATCCGGCAAAACAGGACTAAGTAGATATATAACACGTATATTCAAGTGGGGCCCCCATTGTCACGGCATTACCACATTGGGTATTTCAACAACCACATGCTTTTTGGATTAGGTGTTTTTTCAACATACTTACCAAATATACTTACCTACTGCTTAAGTAGACGCCAAAATAAGCTACTTGAAGCATAAGTAACTTTTAAAATAATTTATCATCCAAACCGGCTGACTTCCACATGTGCTTATATCTTTCACCATCCAACCTACTAAAGACAGAAATTTCAATATTTTTGGTCTTGCACGGAATATCTAGTAATTTTAGATTAGATTCCACTCCAATCAAGGCCAATTAATGCGATATTGACCGACTCATTCCACGCAAGCGATCCTCTCCTATGTCAGTTTACCACTATTTAAAGAGTAAAGAGTAACAATCTGATTTTCCCTTTGGAACACTCACATACTTTTAACCATTCGAACATATTGCTAGAAATTGGATGGTTAGGATTGATTGATCAATGTCATCTTATCACTATGGTATGTGACCCACAACTTGAATGGTTCCGATGATTATACATGATTGCCTATTGCAAAAAAGATGAGTCATCAGGATTTTTAAAATGGCGGTGAGCTATGGTATTCTTGCCCTCAAAACAATGGAAGAAGGCATGTGTGTGGGTGGGGTAGCAGTCCTGGAACTTCGACTAATATGCAATCCAAGCCATCCATCAGAAGGGTACCACTAGAGCTGGGCACAAACCAAGCCAGCTGGAAAGCTCAGCCCGGATTGGTTTGAAAAATCTCGGCTTGGATTAGTTCGAATGGAAGTCCAAACCAGACCAAGGCATGGAGTCAAGCTTGTTTGAAAAAACAAACCAAGCTCAAACTAGCTCAATTTGATTTGGCTCAAACGGCAGTACCAGCTCCGCTCGAAGCTCAATTTGATTGTAAGCACACTGTGTTCTTGTGGTGTGGTCCATTTGAGCTCTGGATATGATTCCATTTTAGGATCATGTCCTAAAATGATATGTAAAACAGATGGACAGCGAGGATAATATATATACATGATGACATGGATAATACATAATACATATACATGAATGCACACTGTTTCCTTGCACTTGTAAAATTATGCTGTGTACTTTTGTTTGGACAGTGCTCTTACATGTCTATTTTGAACTTGCACTCCTTTGGAGGATGTTAAACATTATGTAGTCAGATACTTTTGTACTTATTTTTCCTGACCTTTTAAATTCTTTTCTATTTAAATAAACAAACAAAAAAAAAAGAGCCACCACTTGTTTGAACTTTGCTCGGCCTGGTTCAAACTTTTCGACCAAATCGATCCCAGCTCGATCCAAATTTTTCTGAGCAAACCAAACTCGGGCCGCATGATTCGACCTAAAACCCAAACCAAGCTGATCCACAAACTGAGGTGGCACAAAAGCAAACCAAACCAAACTACGGCTAACTCGGCTCGGCCCGGATCATTGCCCACCTCTAGGTACCACTGTGTAGATTCCCTACATTAATCAAGTGGGCCACAGTTAACTAAACAAATATACGGTTGTGAAAAATCACCTGGAGTTTTACGGTCGGGCGATTAATTAACCCGGTTGGCCAATCGATTAACCGAGGTCATCAATCAACCGACGACGTTGCGTTGTGTTATACAGTTTGAGCGATCTTGCATGGTTTTGCGTAAGATGTTTCTAATTCGGGTTTGTTGTCTATTTAAGTGGGTATAAACGAGAATTAGGGTATCCTAGATTCGTAAGGGTTGAGAAAGAGAGTTCTAGGGTGAGAGAAAGAGCTTGAGGGCTTGGGATTTCTCTCTCGAGGTTGGTTAGATTCAGGTTTATGTTTCTTCATTCTCTTGTAACTTCATATTTCATAGTGGATTCGCTTTGTGCCGTGGTATTTTACCCGTGAGGGATTTTTTCCACATAAAAATCGGATTGCCTTCTTGTGTGTGTCGATTGTTGCGTGTTGTTGTGAAAATATCTCGTTTGATCTCTCACTTCTTCCACTACGGGCCCATTTTTCCAACAAGTGGTATCAGAGCTATTGTTGGGAAGTAGATCGGAATATGAGATGAAGTTTCAATGGCTTTAAACATGAGATTCGACATAGAGAAGTATTTGGAGAAAAATAATTTTGAACTATGAAAGGTAAAGTTAAAAAGCATTCTAGTTCAACAAGGGCTGCAAGATGTGCTCCTTGAAAAGTGACCGAATGCTATGAAAGAGAAGAGTGGAAGATGGATGAAAAAACCAATGTCTCAATCTAGTTGTGCCTGATGGATGACGTCTTGTATAACATCATGAGAGAGAAAAATACGACTGAAAAGTGGGCAAAATTGGAGAATATCTACCCGAAGAAATCTCTGGAGAATTGCCTATATTTGAAACTTCAGTTGTATAATTTGAGGTGACGAAGGGGACCGATGTTGAAAGCCACATCAACAATTTCAATAGGCTTGTTTGCAAGTTGTTGGATGTAGATGAACCGATGAAAGGCGAGGATCAAGCGTTTATCCTGTTGAATTCTCTTTCAGACTTATATGAGTCGTTTAAGGGCTTGTTGTCCGCAGGTAGGGAGACCATTAACGTGGAGACTGTTATTTCAGCCCTTCAGTCGAAGGCTATAAGAAAGAAAAGCGGTAGCGTGAGTTCTTCTACGGATGAGGTATTGGTTATGAGGGGGAAGGAACTCAGAGCGGGATGAGGGATCTACTCGATTGAATTCTAGATCTAAGGGCAAGGGGAAGAGCAATGTGAGATGCTGGAATTGTGGGGAAGATGGGCACATGAAGAGGGGTTGCCAAAATCCCAAGGTAAGGCAAGAGAACTCTGGAGATTCTTCTAGAGAGGGGGCTAATACTGTAAAAGTCACATAGGATTGTGATGTTTATGATGTACTAATTATATCTGGCAAGGGGTCTCTGGTGGAGAGTGACTCTTGGATTCAGGTGCATCATGTCACGTATGTCCTGATTGGAGTTCATTCATATCATATAACGAGTATGATAGTGGATAAGTGTTTTTGGGTGATGGCTACGCCCGTAAAGTGGTGTGTATTGGTACGGTGCGCATTAGGATGTTTGATGGGATCAAATGAGTTCTGGAAGAAGTGAGGCATGTCCCTAATCTGAAGAAGAATGTGATCTCTCTTGGTGCACTCGAGGTGACAGGATGCAGGTTCATTGGCTATGATTGGTAATAATGAAGGCACGAAGATGCGACAATCTTTACAAGTTAATCGAGAGTACTATTCATGGTCGAGTTGCGAGATCGGCAGCGGAATCCATTATTGCTCATATATGGCAAGTGCCCAAGGGCCACATGAGAAGAGCGACAGGGGGCATGAAGGTGAGAGGATAGAGTCGGTGGAGGCCGGAGAATTGGTAGAGCTATGATGAAGACGGAGTAGAAATGAAGAATGGGTGATCGAGTATGATGATGTATAACATGAAGATTTTTATCACGATGGAGATTGTTGGAATTGGTGACTCAAATCTATGTTGAGACAGGGGCACTAATTGATCGACCATGGTTAGTTAATCGATCGCAATTACGTATCTTTGCATAGCGAGCTCTTTCGACAGTTTTGCGGTCAGTCGATTAATCGACCAGGTTGGCCGATCGATCAATCGACGACGGTGTGTTGTGTTATACATTGTGCGCAATCTTGTTCGGTTTTGCATAAGATATTTCTAATTCAGGTTTGTTGCTTATTTAAGTGGGTGTAAACGGGAAGTAGGGTATCCTAAATTCGCAAGGGTTGAGAGAGAGAGAGAGAGAGTTCTAGGGTGAGAGAAAGAGCTTGAGGGCTTGTGATTTTTCTCGGGGTGGCTTAGATTCAGGTTTATATTTCTTTATTCTCTTATAACTTCATATTCCATAGTGGATTTGCTTCCAGGGTTGAAACCTTCCAGGGTCTACTATGATGTTTATTTGCCATCTAACCTGTTCGTGAGGTCACACAGATATGAATGAAAGTAAAAAAACAGATATCATATTGATCCAAATTTCTATGACCCCCAACAAGTTTTCAATGGTAGACGTTCAATCTCCACTGCTTTATGCAGTATAGTTCCAATGAGCTTTGGATCTGGCTCAGTTTTTTACTCAAGCCCTAAAACAATCTCACAAAATTGATGGATAGTTTGGATATAACACATGCATTATGTTTGGATGTGTGTGTGGCACATTAGGTAGTCCAAAGAAGTCACCCTTTACATCTGTGAGCAATACATGTGGAGAGAGGAAGTGAATGCAAAAGGGGGAATGATCAGGTACGTTGGAAGGTTTAATACCTATGTGAGCGCCCATAGGATGACTGAATTCCATCCAATCTCTTTATAGGATGCACCTCCTAGTGTTAGGGTTTTGTGGCAAATACGTAATTCAGGTGGGCCATGCCGAAGGGAACAATGGGGGACAATGGGGTGGCGAGGCCCACCAACCCATTCATTAAGAGAGCCCAAATGGAATGTGGCTGCATTCAGAGTTGTACGAGTTGTACACGAGCCAAGCTTTGCCCACCTTGGCATGTGTTTGGCTCAGCTCAGCCTTCGAGCTGGACTTCAAGCTGGCTCAACCAAGCTTTTGAGCAAAAAATTTTAAATAGGCCCAACCCAAAAGCCTAGCAAAAAATTGTTTAGAATCCAAGCCTAAAAGAAGCTCATAGCCCATGACACACCCCACTTGCTTTTATAAAGAGTTTCACCTCTCATTTCTTTGCTCTCTTCCAATGTAGAACTGAACAACTTACATTTCTAGCTAGTTGAGACGAGTTCATGTTGGGGTTAGGAGCCCCGTAGCGGAAGCAATCAAGGTAGGCGAGGAACACACCACAATGGCAATCAACAAGCAAATCATCACACACAAGAAGGCAATTCGATTTTTACGTGGAAAAACCCCTCACGGGTAAAAAACCACGGCACAAAGCGACACCAATCCACTATGAATCAGAAGTTACAAGAGATTACAGAAGAAAACCCTGGATCACAGCCCATAAGAGAAATCCCAAGCTACCCGAAGCTAATTCTCACATGAGGAGGACAAACCCATCCCTTTCCCTCAACCCAGAGAACTCCAAGCTTCCTCCCTAGCTTTTTCTCTCACCCTAGAACCCTCTCAATCCCTTGGCCCATTGGCGGCCACTAGCGGCCACCCTAATCTCGGATTACATCTCCTTAAATAGGAGAAAACCGGAATTAGAAACTCCTTGCGCAAAACCGCGCAAGAAACCAAGTCCAAAAAGGAAACTGCCCGACCGGTCGGATGGCCTAAAAAGGCTCCAGCAACATGCTGTCTTCATCTCCCACGTGACCGACCGGCAGGCCGGCCGGTCGGTGGTCTTCATGTAAGAAGGTTTGAGGCGTCCAAGCCCAACAAACTCTACTATGACTCAAATCTTCATGCAACACCTCGCCACGCATCATCTTCATCTCTACTTCGTCGTCATCATAGCTCCACCACTTCTCATGCCTCATCGACTTCAAACTTGCACCTTCATCACCCGCTCGCTCATGTGGCCCTTGCGCATGCCACACACGAGCAATCGTGAATCCCGCTGCCAATCCTGCAGCTCCACCATGAATAGTGCTCCCAATTAAACCCGATCGCAGTCAACAAACTTGATTGAGATATTGGCATACCGATCCACCTTCTTCAACTCTACTTCCTTCATAGATACCGATCGCTTTCCATGTTTTTCTTTCACGAAATCCTTCTCCACAACGAATCTCATGCCAGAAGACGCTATTGATGTCTCGCCTCAGATTCTCTTTGCCTCCTTCCCAACTTTTATCTCTGATACCACTTATTGGGGTTAGGAGCCCCGCAGCGGAAGCAATCAAGGCAGGCGAGGAACACACCACAATGGCAATCAACAAGCAAATCATCACACACAAGAAGGCAATTCGATTTTTACGTGGAAAAACCTTTCACGGGTAAAAAACCACGGCACAAAGCGACACCAATCCACTATGAATCAGAAGTTACAAGAGATTACAGAAGAATACCCTGGATCACAGTTCATAAGAGAAATCCCAAGCTACCTGAAGCTAATTCTCACATGAGGAGGACAAACCCATCCCTTTCCCTCAACCTAGAGAACTCCAAGCTTCCTCCCTAACTTTTTCTCTCACCCTAGAACCCTCTCAATCCCTTGGCCCATTGGTGGCCACTGGCGGCAAACGCTAATCTCGGATTACATCTCCTTAAATAGGAGAAAACCGGAATTAGAAACTCCTTGCGCAAAACCGTCCAAGAAACCAAGTCCAAAAAGGAAACTGCCCGACCGATCGGACCCTCCCACCGGCCGGTCGGCCGACTGGTCGGATGGCCCAAAAAGGCTCCAGCAACATGCTGTCTTCATCTTCAACGTGACAGACCAGCCGGCCGGCCGGTCGGTGGTCTTCATGCAAGAAGGTTTGAGGCGTCCAAGCCCAATAGTTCAAACCAAGTCAATCGAGTCGAGCTGAATCAAGCTGCAATCGAGCCAAGTTTTGAGTTGAACTAAAACGAGCTAGGCTTGAAACTCATTTCGAGGATTGACAAAAGGCTTGACTTGGTTCGGAGCCAGTATTCGAATCGGACCAAACTGAGTTGTTCCGAGCCAAATCGAGTCGAGCGAGATAACCGAGTCAGCTCAACTCGCGTACAACTCTATTCAATTGTATTGTTTACATGCCATCCAAACCATTCATCAGGAGAGCCCAACTACTGTGAAGTATAGACGAAAAACTAATGCCATTAAAAAACATAGGTGGGTCAAATCACGTCGATTTCTAGGTTTTAAGCTTAACTGTACATTCCTCATTGTGGTGTGTCACACTTGAGTTTTCATTCCGTATCTATTTTCTATATGGACGGTTGATATGAGGTGGATCAGCCAAATCACCGTTTGGATTCCACCTACACATCATTCGTCGACCCACACAGCTTGAACATAGAATCAGCATTCTTGGGGATTCTGATTCTGATTCTGAATCGTTCATGCAGTGGGCGACGTCTTACATCAGCATAGATTGGAAGTCACAGTGATGAGCCTGATTGGAGAAATCACACTCGTGGACCCCACATTTCCAACTAAATGATTAAGGTGGACTTGCATTCTACGGGTACACGCTTTTTCAGTTCTGACAAGTGGGCCCCATGATTCGGTAATCTGGACCGTTGGATTGTTACGTACGCTGGTCAACAACTTTCCTATATGTGGACTGCAGATAGACAGTTAAGACGACAAATACAGCGACAGTCCATATTTCAACTCCAAAAAGTCCCAGGCATTTGGGTTCATCCAAGCCAGGAAGATTTTGGGTCATGGTCCACCTATGGTTGAATCAACAGACCAATGGTCCGGATTACTGAAATGGGGCCTATAAAAATCTGTGAACGTTTGTTATGTGTGCTCCAGCATACATGTTATTTTACAAAAAAATGCCATTAAAATCCTAAACGGGCCGGACGGGTCTGATTCGGGCAATTGGCTCTTAGATGAAGCAAAGCCCAGTCCAATTGATAAACGGGTTTATGTTTTTGGCTAGGGCTCAGTCATTGGGCGTAATATTCCAGCCCAAGACCATCTTGATTTGGGCCAGCCTGGCCCATTGACAGCACTAGCTCTATAATACTCGAGCTTGTGCAGTGCTGTTCGGGTGTTCAGTTTGTGCAAGTGGGCCCATGGTTCAGTCAGCCATACTGTTGAGTTGTGGACCCCAGAGTGAGCGACAAACATAGGCCATCCGTTTCAACCAATGAAAGGACAAACATTGTACAGCCACGATCTTCCAATTCTGTAGGATTATTCGTGCATAGGCCATCCATTGTGAGCCCCACTGAATCAACGTTTAGGATCATGAACAGTGGGCCCCACTTATACCAACCGAAAACATGAAGACGAACGCATGGTACACTCTCTTGGTGGAGCATTGCATGATACCTACCAAAAGCATTCAGAATCTGTCCGTTAATCTTTTCTCTTTTCCTCTCAATCACGACCGTCCATTCCCACCATTTACGTTCATATTGCTCAGCGGTTGGTTTTGAAATAAATAATCTGGATCGACGGTTCAATTGTTTTGATGGACCACATTTTGGCTGTGGTTAACCCACATTGGGCTCCACCAGGCCACAGTACTAAACCGCATTTTTATTATTTTTTTTTCTAACCGTCCATTTCTTCGTACAAGTGTGGCCAAAATGATAAACGGACCAGATGGAATATACGGGCTAAGGAGCATCCGCCATGGGGCCCACCCTATGAACGTCCCCGATATAGCATCCTGTGGCCCACCTGACCAGTGGGTCAGCCTGATTTATGGGCTTGGGTATCAATACAGTGGTCCCATTATGATGGATGAAACATCGACCATTCGGGCTCAACCAATAAAAGAACACATTGTACGGCCAGGATCTTCCAATCTGGAGGATACTTTGTACATAGACCATCCATTGGAAGCCCCACCGTATCAACGTTAGGATCATGAACCGTGGACCCCACTTGTATGAAACAGAGAACACGAACACTGACGCACTGTACACTCTCCTGGTGGACCATTGCATAAGACCTAGCAAAGCAATCAGAATCAGAATCTGTCCGTTAATCTATGTCTAATCTTCATTTCCCCTTTTCCTCCTCAATCAGCACCGTCGATACCAACTACCACCGTTCATATTTCTAAATGGATGGTCTTGAAATGCTAACAGCATTTTAACCGTCTATTGGCTCCTAACTCCTAAGAAGTACAATTGTAAGTGGGCCTGTCCTTGCCGTGGCCTGTCCAACTCCAGCCCATGAGCTAAGGACCTCAATCGAGGCCCAGACCAGCCCATAAAATTAGGAATAGGGACTACCAACAAAATATTCATCTCTACAGCAGATGTGTTAGTTGTGTAGGAAATCCGATCCATGTAAATGGTGGGCCCACCATAAATATGGACCTCGTTTAAAAATCACACTGATCCACTCATCAAGCTGGCCACACAATTGAAATCAAAGGATGGCCGATGCTTTGATCCAGCTTATAGTGCACCACACAAATAGAAAAATGGACGGACAGAAAGATTAGCAACTTTTCAGAGCGTCCATTGGTTTATATTCTGTATATACGTGGCCTCTTTAACAGTTTACTGGCCTTGATCTCTTCCTAGATGGTTTAATGATACGTTCCACCAAATGGACGGCTCAGATGTTCTACACAAATGTATCTGCATGTAGAGTTACGTGTGAAGGGGCTAGCAAACCTCATTCTTACAAGGGGCCTTATGATCAACGGATGGGATTTGTTTTCAGATATTGATGCCGTCGCAGTATTAAAAAAGAGGACATCCACGCCAAGCAAAGGGTAGAACCCACATAAAGACCAATTGGCACAAAAATCAGACCTGTCAGCTTATCAGATGGGTCGCATCAGGGAATTACTGGATAATCGTCAGACACAATATGAAGTTGTGGCCCACCTAATGAGTGGATCGACCTGATTTTTCAAATGCATAATCCTTACGGTGGGGCCTACCTTTTCCATGGTACGGATGCTCTACGCAGGTTGGATTTTGGTGGAAAGACGGGCCTTGGAAAGATTTGAATGCTGGTTGTTTAATCTCCATTGTTTTCTTCGATGTAGCCCACATAAGCATTAGATCTACCTCATTTTTGAGCTCACCTTCTTACATGATCCGGTAGTAAAATGGATGGATGGGGTGGATTTCTAAGAAATGTTACAATTGGGCCCAGGCCCCTCCAGTTGTGTTCAGCTAACACTCCACATCAGCTAGGTTAGGGCAACAACGGCTTCAGTCAAGCGGTGACGATGGACCTACTTCAATGTATGTGTTGTACATCCATGTTATCCATCGGTTTTGCTGGCTCATTTTAAAGCATGAGCCTAAAAATGAAGCAGATCTAAATTGTATGTGGACCACACCATAGGAAACATGATGATTGAATGCCTGATATTACCTTATAAAGTTTTTAATGGTGGGCGATCAATGACTACTGTTTCCTATGGTGTGGTCCACTTGAGATTTGGATATGGCCCATTTCTGGGCCAATAACCTAACAACTACGTAAATATCTAACAAATGAGAAATTTTTTGCTACACCCACAGTTAGCTACGCTAGCTACACCGGGTGTAGCAATGACCCTACCACGCCGTATGTGTCGTATCCACGCCGTCCATCCATTTGGCGAAATCGGTTTAGGGCATGACATCAAAAATGAGTCAGATCCAAAGCTCAAGTGTGCCCCAGTAAGTTTTTAATGGTTGGCGTTCAATCCCCACTAGTTTCTGTGTTGGGCCCACTTGAGCTTTGGATCTGACTCATTTTTGGGGTCATGCCCTAAAATGATCTCACCAAATGGATGGACGGTGTGGATACAACACATACATCATGGTGGGTCATTTCTACACCCGGTGTAGCTGGCGTAGCTAACTCGTGGGTGTAGCAAAAATTTTCTCCTAACACGTATTACAGTGGGCCCCTCTGTCACGGCATTACCACATTGGGTATTTCAACAACCACATGCTTTTTGGATTAGGTGTTTTTTCAACATACTTACCCAATATATGTATCTACCGCTTAAGTAGACACCAAGATAAGCTACTTAAAGCATAAGTAAGTTATTTAAAGTAATTTTTCATCCAAACCGGCTGACTTCCATATGTGCTTGTCTTTCACCACCCAACCCACTCAAGACAGAAATTTCAAGATTTTTGGTCTTTCACGGAATATCCAGTAATTTTAGATAGATTCCAGTCCAATTAAGGACAATTAATGCGATATTGACCGACTCATTCACGCAAGTGATCCTCTCCTAGGTCAGTTTACCACCATTTAAAGAGTAAAGAGTAACAATATGTTTTCCCTTTGGAACACTCACATACTTTTAACCATTCAAACATATTTCTAGAAATTGGATGGTTAGGATTGCTTGATCAATGTCATCTTATTTCTATGGTATGTGACCCACAATTTGAATGGTTCCGATGATTATACATGATTGCCTCATGCAAAATACATAAGTCATCAGGATTTTTAAAATGGGGGCGAACTATGGTATTCTCACCCTCAAAACAATGGAAGAATGCATGTGTGTGGGTGGGGTAGCAAATTCCTGGCATACTCCTCACCCCCCATTTTAAAATTTAGATGGTCTATAATATAAATGATAAAGCATATAATGTAAAATAAAGTATCAAGTAAAAAAAAAAAATCTCTCTCTCTTTGGAAACTCCTAGGAAAGAAATCTAAAAGAAAAGGAAAAAAATGAAAATACAATTTGTGGAATTCGCTTCCCCTTTTATAGACTTGCACCGTCTCGAAATTCATAATTTAACAACTCCAAGGCTATTTCAGTATTTTTTGCATATTGCTTTTCCCGCCCTGTAGTTATGAATTTAGACTTTTCAGGACATTTTCTACACCATTCAAGCATTGTATCACCATCTCTTGGACTTTAAATCACCTTTTTAGCTCGAATTCATCATAATTCACACAATTACTATTAACATGAAAACACATGTAATTAGATCACTTTAGTCACATAATTCATGTAAATGTAAGATGAACGGGGGGTTAAACATGCAAAATTTATCACTCAACACACCTTTCAACCAACATTTTGCTAGTCCTCAAGCAAAATATGTGAAATTTATATTAAAAATAATTAAAAAAATGTGTACCAAACCTATCAAGCAAATACAATAAAGTTCCAGAATAAGTTACACATAAGTAGAATAATGAAAATGTATTCCAATTCCTTAATTAATTCTAATAGATTGAGTTACCTAGATTCCTCAAAATTTAGAATAATTATGATTTAACACTCACTTATGCATGATGATACTGGAGTACCTAAAGTTAACGGTTGTGTAAGTTAGTCTATTCACTCACCTCTAATCATTCTTATGTTCACAGGGTTACCTCGAACACTAGCTCACTCGCCTAATCTTAACATCACGCATTTGATTTTTTTTTTTTCCCCATAGATATAACATTATTCTCTCACCCTACTTCATTGGACAGCTGAAGAATCCAAAAGGCTTACTTCAGACTGACTAAAACACAACAATAGTAACGACACAGGATCAAGTCCTAGCCCCAGATTGCCAGTTCTCCTACGGCTGATTGATTTTTTTCTCAAAATGTTTTTTTTTTTTTTTTTTTGCAACATTTTTAAGTTTGCTGGCCCTAGTTTACCTATAAACTTAAGGCTGTGAAGTTTATGAATCAACTAACTACACTTCCATTAACTTAGGCATCAAGTGTGTTATGTGAAAAATGAGTGTCAAGTTCTAATATATTCTGACTTATTGATTAACCTAGTTAACTTATCAATGAAAATTTTCAATTCTTGGAATCTAAATTCATTAAATGCCTTTGTTAGTTGTAAACTACATTCTGGAATCCATGTATCCTTTTAACAAGTCATACTACACAATTTTTGAAAAAATATTTGAAACAAAAAAATTTCACACATTTTAGGTATGTATGATGACTTAAACTTACAAAAGTGAAAATAAAATGACTCAAAGAAATCTAAAAATTGACTCAATTTGCAGATTCCTAGCATACTCCTCACCCCCCATTCTAAAATTTACATTGTCCACAATGTAAATGATAAAGCATATAATGCAACATAAAGGAACAAAGTAAAAACAAAGTGAAAGGGATGAGTATCACCTGAAAATGAAGAACCATCTGCAAAACACTAGCAAAACAAAAGTAAAAAAATTAAAATTAAATTAAATTAAAAATACACCAGCGAAAAGAAACTAGCCCTAGTCCTAAACTAATCTAAAATTATTCTTCTATGAAAGTGTTTGAGGTCAATCAGAGTATTTTGGCTCATGAAGAGTGACGAACTCCTCTCCCAAATGAAAGTTTTCCACATATGGCTTTAATCTTTGGCCATTCACTTTGTATATATTGTCATTATGTGGATTTTCAATTTCAATGGCTCTATGAGAATGAACATTTTTCACTATGAATGAGCCTGTCCATCTTTATCTCAACTTACTCGGGAAAAATTGGAGTCTAGAATTGTGGAGTTAGACCTTTTGCTGAGGTTCAAAGGTCTTCCTTAGAATGTTTTTATCATAAAAGGCCTTAGTCCTTTCCTTATAAATTCTAGAATTTTCATTGGAGTCTCTCCTCAACTCCTCCAACTCATTTAACTTTAATTTTCGTTGCCCACTTGCTTGGTCCACGTTAAAGTTGAATTTCTTAATTGCCCAATATGCCTTATGCTTTAATTCAACAGGCAAGTGGCATGCCTTCCCATACACTAATCTGTACGGGGATATTCTAATCAAGGTCTTATAAGCAGTCATATAAGCCTAGAGAGTGCCAAATAGTCTAAGAGACCAATCCTTCATATCCGGTCTTATAGTCTTTTCCAAAATTCGCTTAATCTCCTAATTCGAGACTTCGGCTTGTCCACTTGTTTGTGGATGGTATGGGGTACTCACTTTGTGCTTTATGCAATATTTCTTCATCAAGGTTTCAAATGACCCATTACAGAAGTGAGACCTGCTATCACTAATGATGACTTTTGGGGTTCCAAATCTAAAGAATATATTATCTTTAAGGAATCGTAGGACCACTTTGCTATCATTGGTCCTACATGAAACCGCCTCAATCCGCTTGGCGACATAATCCACACCGACCAATAGGTAATGAAATCCAAAAGAAGGTGGGAATGGTCCCATAAAATCAATGCCCCAACAATCAAATATTTTCAATGGTAATATTGGGGTCAATGGAATCATGTTGTGCCGGGACACACTTCCAAATCTTTGACAACAGTCACAGGTAATACAGAAAGCATGGGTGTCTTTGAACATGGTGGGCCAATAGAAACCACACTGTATAATTTTTGCAGTGGTTTTCTTAGCAGAAAAGTGGCCACCACATGCTTTTATGTGGCAAAAGAAAATGACACTATGGACCTCATCTTCCAAATACACATGCAAATGATTTGGTCAGCCCCGTACTTATATAAGTACGGGTCATCTCAAAAGAAATTCCTTACCTCGATTTTAAACTTCTTTTTATCTTATGCCTTCTAATGATGTAGCACTCTACCTGTCATAAGATAATTTACTATATCTACATACCAAAAGAGGTGAGAGACTGTAAATAACTGCTCATCAGGGAATGTGTCATGGATATGTGTCGACTACAAAAAAAAGGACTCAAAGCTATAGATTATGGGTAGTTTTCGCTACAGATATAATCCCTAGCTAATTTGCTACGGATTTAATCCCTTGCTAAAAGCTATTATGCCAAAATCTCCAACTAGTACTTTGAGGGTGTCCTAAGGGGCTCTATAGGACCCACCACAATGTGTGTGTTTTATCTGAACCATCCATCTATTTTAAAAGTTAATTTTAGGGCATGGGTAAAAAAAGAGCTGAATTGAAGGCTCAGGTGGACCACACCGTAGGAAATGGTGGAGATTAAGTGCGTACCATTGAGTTATGGTGTGGTCCACTTGAGCCGTTGATCTGCCTCATTTTTGGGATATTGCCCTAGAAAAATATTGCAAAATAAATGGACCGGGTAGATAAACCACATACATCAAGGTGGGCCCCACGAGCCCCAAACTCCACTGGCCTCTCGTCCTGGCGCGGGCTGTAAAAAAAAGGGTGGATTTTTTTTTTTTTTTTTTTCCCTCGAGAAAAGACCTCCTCTCGACCTAAAGTCCTCTCACACCCACCCGCCCACTAGCCCTCCCTCTCTCGCGCCCGCTCACACCCAGTCTCTCTCATTCTTTCTATCTCGCTCCCTCCCTCCCTCAAATCTCACTGCCACAGAGGGTTTCTTCCCCAAATCCGGCGATCCATCTCTCAATCTTGTTGCCATAGAGGTCTCTCTCTCAAACATAGAATGTTCAGCCCTAAAAGGCCCCTCTCCCTCTCTCTCTCTCTCTCTCTCTCTCTCTCTCTCTCTCTCTCTCTTTTCTTCTTGATTGGACTGCCAGCGTAACCCTTCTCCAGGCACAGGGGGTTTGAATCTGTTCAATGCATTGACGATTGGGGTTGAGATAAGGGTTAGGGTTTTGATTTGAGCACATGATTCTTGAAATTGATGTTATTGAAATGGAAATTTATTCTATTTTTGGATTAAATTGTCAGACTAACAGAAAAAAATGTTGTGGGTAGGAGGTCTGACAGAGAGATCTCTTTACTTTTTATAGAGAGCTGTAGGGCTATTTAGAGGGACTTGTGTAACTGCTCATGGAGTAACGATCCAGACTATGCAGTAATAGCTGTATGTGGCTAGCCCAACAGTCAGAAAACGGCTAGCCACTGAGTCTAAACAACCAGTATGCAAGTATAACTCCCACATGCACAGCGATTAGAAATTACCAGAAAACGACTAGTTTCTCCTAACAGTCAGAAAACGGCTAGTCCCATTATGGCTCTGGACCAAAACTGTTAGCAACCCTTGCCTATACAAACCGGACGGGTCTATTTCATTTCAACGTCAACAACTGCAATTACAACCATCTCAATTGAACCAGCACCCTTCTAAGGAAATTATCCTTTCGGTTTGGTTCATACAAATCGAGCCATTTAGACCAGAGTAGTGGTCTATTGCTGCAAGAAGAAGACCGCCATTATTTTCTCCATTTCTTTTTCATTTTTGTCAGAAATTGTGTTACAGAGTTTCATAGTGGTTTTTTCATTTTTGCTGAATGCAGAACTACATTAGGCTCGTCGTATCCTGGAAGCAATCTGCCTGCAACTTAACAACATACTTAAAGAAATTTAAGTAGGGGCGAATTACGCTTTAAGGACAGCATATTTTCACGTGCTTCAGCCTATCCTTATTTTCAATTTTTTTCTATTAAATTATTTTCTGAGATTAGAAATTCTCAACATTTTCAACACTATCTGATTGGATTTGTGGGCCCCACTGGAAGGTAGAATGATTTCTTTGCGTTAATCTTCCATCTACCATCTTTTGATGTGTAACCACTTGTTAAATCAATCAAATCCCATTACAAGTGGAATCATTCAGTAGAAGCAATGAAAAGGCATGTAGCCCTTTCATATTTAGTAATAAAACCGAAGGAAGGAGTACTCTGATACTTTGGTAGAGTACCCTGGATGTACTCGTTCGGGCTTTTACTTGTCATGTGGGGTATATGTAAGCCGATCCAGACCAACCATTTTGTCGCCCCAATACCATTAAATATGCATGGGTTCGAAGTCAGAACGGTTGGACGATCCTAACCATTTATTTGATCGTTGAGACTTCAGTAAGTTCAGTTTCTGTGGTGGACAAAAAAAAAAAAAAAAAAAAAACAAAGATGATGTAAAACTTCAAAAGTGATTTTTCTGAAAAGTTCTTTTAGATTTTTTTTTTTTTTTTTTACCACTGTAATTAGTGGGAAATAAATCATGATTATTTAAGTTTGTATATCAAGGAGCAGTCCCAATGTGGATAGTGATAGGTAGCATGTTTGCAAAGCTTGGGGGCGCGAATGAGGTGTTACCCCGGAAACAGTTTAGTGGGTGTTACCCTAACCGTGTGGGGCCATATTGATGTATATTTTATATGAAGCCGTCTATCTATTTTTTCATAGTATTTTAAATGTGATCCAAAACCCTAAGAAGATCCAAATCTCAAGTGGACCATACCACAAGAGAAAGAGAAAGTGATGAATAACTATTAAAAATGTTTTGTGGGCCACAAAAGTTTTGGATCAACCTGATCTTTATATTCTCCCTTCATCAAGACCTTATTGACATTAGAAAGAGCTTGGATTGCAAATAAACACTACCAAAACCTTATAATGGGCTCTTTGGAAATTTTAATGGTGGGGCACTCAATCAAACTGTTTCTAATGGTATGGTCCACTTGAGATTTGGATCTGCATAATTTTTGGAACTGCATCCTAAAATGGGCTTTAGAAACATATGGACGGAATGGATATACAAAATATTATCCATGTTGGCCATACAGTAGGGGTAACACCCACTGAGCTGTTCCTAACACCTAATTCGCGCTGGTTTATGATTCAATGTCCGCCTACGAGAAACATTTTGCTACACCCACGAGTTAGCTAGGCTAGCTACACCGGGTGTAGCAATGACCCATCATGATGTATTTGTTGTATCCACTCTGTCCATCCATTTAACGAGATCATTTTATGGCATGATACTAAAAATCAGGCAGATTCAAAGCTTAAGTGGACCTAGAACAGAAAATAGTGGGAATTGAACGCCAACCATTAAAAAATTCTTGGGGGCCACCTGAGCTTCTGATCTGCCTCATTTTTGGTATCATGCCCTAAAATGATCTCTCCAAATGAATGGACAGAGTGGATACAACACATACATCATGGTGGGGTCATTACTACACCCGGTGTAGCTAGCATAGCTAACTCGTGGGTGTAGCAAAAATTTTCTCGGGGCCTACCGTGACCATATGTGTCTTATCCATGCTTTCCATCCATTCCAAAGCTCAAGAGGACCACATCACAGTAAAGAATGGAAATTGAAATTCTATCATTGAAAACTTCTCGGGGCTACGAAAGTCTTGGATCAAGCTGATATTTGTGCTTTTGATTCATCGTCCACATGACCTTATGAATAGGTTGGATGAGAAACAAACATAGGCCCTACTAAAGATTTGGCTTTCAAGTGCTACCCACTTCTCCCATAGGGAGCTCCCCTTGAGCTAATGGATCTGCCTCATATTTTTTGGTTAATGCTCTTAGATTAGATGGTGGAATGGATAAGTCACAAACATCACAGTGGGACTCATATATTTTAGCCATGGCTGGATGACGTTATTTCCTGTTGGAATTCATTACATTGAGTCCAGCTTCTCAAGGTGCAATTGCACAACTATTTTTCCCGTGGATTGCATCCAACACCTGCCCATCTCCAGCTTGGAACGTGCAAGGGATATGAGGGGCCATCTTGATGTATAGGTTTTATCTATACTGTCCCTTCTTTTTTTTTTTTTTTTTTTCTTTTTTTATCATTTCATGCCCAAAACCAATGCAGATCCAAGACACAAGTGGACCACACAATGGGGATTAAACTCTTATGTTGAAAACTTCTTGAGGGCCATGAAAGTTTTGGATTAAGTTGATATTTGTGGTTTCTCTTCATCAAGGTTTATGTAACTTTATGAATAGGTTAGATGTCAAATAAACATCACGGTAGCCCAAAGAAAGATTCCATAGTGAACATCATTATCACTGCTACTTCACGTGGTGTGGTCTACTTGGCCCTTGGATCTGCTTAACTTTTGATCTTATTCCATAAAATATGCTATGGCAAAATGGATGGATGGTGTAGATAAAACCCATGCATCAATTGTTGCCCAGGGCTATCAAAGAGAAGCCCTCATGTCGGCACGGACATAGATTTTGAACTGTTTCCAGCCCAGGCCTATTTCAAATGTTGATTTTAATAGGCCTGAGTCTGGCCCATTGATAGTCCTACTATTGCCTATTTCAAAAGTTTGTTTTTGGAGTTTGTGCATTTTCTTTGTCCCACATTGAAAAGAACCAAGGAAAAAAGCAAGTATAAAAGTAGAGGCTTTGCATATGGGCTAGGCCCTCAGGGGGCAAGTGAATTTTGTGGTTTGTTGGGGGCTATGCATATTGAACCATATTATGCCAAAAACCACACGCGCGCGCGCGCCAGCCGGCCGAGCCGCGCCATCGCCGGTGCCGGGGTCTGGGTCTGGGTCTGGGTCTGGGTTTACTGTGAGTATACTTTTGCACTAACGGTCTTTTGTTTTAAACGTCCAGAGAAGCGTCTGTTTGGATGGTCGCATCAGTTGGGTTTAAACCCAACGGACCTAACCCAATTCAAAACGGTGCATTAAGCACCTAATCAAGTCTATATATAGATCTGATTAATCCATTTTAAAAAGATTCGAAAATCATCTTCTCTTTTAACTTTACTAAAGCTCTGGACTCTGTTTTGATTTTCTGTTTTTTTCTGACTCACTGAGTCACTGCATCTCGAGTTTGCGGTATACTTGCTGGTTCGAGCCCTGTACGGCGAGTGCACAGCCGGGACGAGGGTGATAGTCGTTGTATCCTGGAGGCCAACTGTCCGTGACTCCTGTTGCATTTGGAAAGCGGTCCAAGGAGGGCAGATTTGGTCTCAAGCCCAGTGACTCGTCACGCCTCGACTCAGTGTTCTTCAAATCAATAAGTTCTTTACATTTCTTTTTAATTTTATTTTTTTAATATCTGTCAGTTGTTTTCAACCTCTTCCTCCAACACCCACTTCTCCCATAGGGAGCTCCCCTTGAGCTAATGGATCTGCCTCATATTTTTTGGCTAATGCTCTCAGATTAAATGGTGGAATGGATTTAGAATGCTTGGATAAGTCACAAACATCGCAGTGGGACTCATATATTTTAGCCATGGCTTGATGACATTATTCACTGTTGGAATTCATTACATTGAATCCAGCTTCTCACGGTGCAATTGCACAACTATTTTTCTCGTGGATTACATCCAACGCCTGCCCATCTCCAGCTTGGAACGTGAAAGGGATCTGAGTGGCATCTTGATTTATGGGTTTTATCCATACTGTCCTTTTTTTTTTTTTTCTTTTTTTCTTTTTTTTTTATTTATCATTTCATTATATAGGCCCAAAACCAATGCAGATCCAAGACACAAGTGGACCACACAATGGGGATTAAACTCTTATGTTGAAAACTTCTTGAGGGCCATGAAAGTTTTGGATTAAGCTAATATTTGTGGTTTCTCTTCATCAAGTTTTATGTAACTTTATGAATGGGTTGGGTGTTAAATAAACATAAGGGTAGCCGTAAGAAAGTTTCAATAGCAAACATCATTATCACCACTACTTCACGTGGTGTGGTCTACTTGACCCTTGATCGGCTTAACTTTTGATCTTATTCCATAAAATATGCTATGGCAAAATGGATGAATAGTGTAGATAAAACCCACGCATCAATTGTTGCCCAGGGCTATCAAAGAGACGCCCTCAGGTCAGCATCGACACGGATTTTCAACTGTTTCCAGCTCAGGCCTATTTCAAATGTTGATTTTAATAGGCCTGAGTCTGGCCCATTGACAGTCCTACTATTGCCAGTCATTATTATACTTTTACACATATGTTTTTTTATTTGAAAAAGACGAATACTCCCTTAAATTGCACAAAGCTGCATAACTTTTGCAACTTGTATTCCATGTGAAAGCTAATATAAATCTAACGATTCTAACTGGTAACACATTTATAGTATGACTGGAAAAACTCAAAAAAGCTCAATTCAACCTGAGTTGACTTGACGTGGCCGGAATTCACCACAGCTCAAGAAAATTTCAATTTGGCTGTAATTTTGTGAAAATTAAGAGATCAAAAACTCAAGTGGGCCACACTAATAAAGATTGAATACTCCCACCATTGAAACCTTCTCGTAGCCACATATCTGTTTCTTCCATTTATCAAGTTGGGACCCACCTTGTATAAATGTGCTCGATGGCACATAAACATCACGATGGAGCCGCAGGCTAGTTTCAACAGTGCACTGTTCCGTCCCACTGTTTCTCATGGTGTGGCCTACTCAGTTTTGGATTTTCCTTGTGTTTGGGCTAACGTACTAAAATGAGCTGGTGAAACGGACAGAGTGGAGTGGAGTAGACATCACACAAGCATCACCCTGGCCCCACAGATCTTGGCCTGGTTACAAGAAAGTCATGTGGATGTAGGTGAGCCGGAAATAGATTGCTCGGTGTGCCACACACCACCCACCTCGGTGGTGTTGATGTCACTAATTTCTGTAGGCCCTAGTATGATGTATATGTTGTATCCAAACCGTTCATTCATTTAGTGAAATCGTTTTAAGTCTTTAACTATAAAATGAGACAGATCGAAAGTTCAAGTGGACCACACTACAGAAAGGAGTAGAGATTGAACGACTACCATTGAAAATGTCTTTAGGGTCGCAGAAGTTTTGGATCAATTTGATATTTGTTTTTTCCCTTCATCCACACCTCTGTGATCTTGCGAACAGGTTGGATGTAAAATAAATATTATGGTGAGCACCATGAATGTTTCAACGGTGGGAATCATTATCCCCACTGCTTTTTGCGGTGTGGTCCACTTGAGCTTTGGTTACGACTCATTTTTAGGCACCTGCCATAAAATGATCTCACCAATTGGATGGACAGTGTGAATATAACATATACATCAGGGTAGGCCCACAGAACTTCTTGACGTCAACACACCACGGATGTCGGTGGTGTATGGCACACGACGCAAGCATCTTACGGCTGAGGGGTGCGAATTAGGCGTTGCCCGGTAACAGCTTAGTGGGTGTTAGCCCTATCGTGGAGACCACATTGATGATTTTCTGTATATCCATGCCGTCCATCCATTTCTATTGTCAATCTTAGGATGGGTCACCAAAATTTATAGAGATACAAAACTCAGGTGGACCACACCAAATGAAACAGTGTTGATTGAGTGCTCACCATCAAAAATTTGAAAGGGTAAATTGTAACGTTTTATTAATGTTTATTTGCAATCGAACCTGTTGATAGTGTCAATACGATCTGGATGAAGGGAAATTAGAAATATAATCTTAATTCAAAGCTTTTGTAGCCCAAAAAATGTTTTAATGGTTATTATTTATTAATCACTCTTTATATTGGTATGGTCCACCTGAAATTTAGATCTTCTTATAATTTTGTATCGGGTCCTAAAATGAGACGGAAAAACAGATGGACGGCATGGATATACAGCAAGTACATCAAGGTAGGGCCCACACGGTAAGTTTAACACCCACTAGGCTGTTAACTCGCTCCCCCTCGGGAGCCAATGGAAGTAATGGGTCGCATCCCGCCAGAGGAGGGACGAATTAGCTGTTACCCCGGTAACAGCTTATTGGGAGTTGCCCCAACCGTGTGGGACCCACCTTGATATAGTTTTTGTATATCTACGCCGTCCATCAGTTTTCCTTTATCATTTTAGGAGATGATTCAAAAGATCAAGAAGATCCAAATCTCAGGTAAACCATACCACTAGAAATAGTGATGAATGACCATTAAAAGCATTTTATGTGCCACAAATTTTTTTTGGATCAAGCTCATATTTGTATTTCCCCTTCATCCAGATATTTTTGACATTATCAACGGTTTGGATGGAAAATAAACATTACTGAAACCTTGCTATGGTCCCTTTGGAATTTTTAATGGTGAGGCACTCAATCACCACTGTTTACTGTGTTATGGTTCACCTGAGATTTGGATCTACTTAATTTTTGGAAATCCATCCTAAAATGATATGTAGAAATGGATGGACGGCGTGGATATACAATACGTCATCAAGGTGGGGCCCACACGGTAGGGGTAACACCCACTAAGCCAGAGGAATTGTATACCTGATTTCGTTAGTCTTAAAAGAATGAGATATCATGTCATGCCCCGCCAAGGGTGATTATACACGTGTCGTACATGCACGTCATCTGAAACCATTGAATGCATGGGCCCAGCTGTGAACGGACGGACAATCCAAAAAAATCACATTGATATGCCTTTTCAAACAGTGCAACGAAATCATCCGCCTACTTACTTTCAACAACTGATATTTGTTCCTTTCTTTTTGTCCTTCCATCTGGGCCCACCAAACAGACCGTTACAACAATCAACTCAGTTATCATTTTTGGGTTTGACTGATCTGCAGTAGGACCTACGTTTGGACGGTTTCGATTGAAGTAGATGTATGGCATATGTACGCTTGATGTATGCATGAGTACAGTGCAATGAAGGTGACTGAGGTCTTTTGGAATAAGTTTCCTGGTAGTTAGGATGTAAGGGTCATGGGCCCATGGCATCAAGGTCAGATGGCACAATCCAAAAGAGTGGCTGGAAGCTACCGTGGAGGCAATGAATGGGATACATTCATGGAAAAGAACCAACCAGCCACCCTTAATTTCTACGTGCCAAGAATCTTTGCCATTTATATTTTTGAAAGAGAGAGAGAGAGAGAGAGGGGGAGAGAGAGGACAATGAGTGATTTCAACTCATGAAGATGAACCTTCCCAGGGCCGTTTGGACAAGGAGCGGATTAGCTGATACCTGGGTAATTAACACCTTAGGGCCAGTTTGGTAAAACTTATTTTCAACAGTTATAACTTAGGTGCCGTTTGGTAAACTGAAAAATAAAGTCTGAAACTTAATTTAAGTGTTGAAAACTTAAAGTGCTGAATTTAAGTACTTATGAGTATTGAAAATTCTGTTTGGTTATTTATCTGAAAAAAAGTCCTGATATCTGAAAATAAGTAATTTTTTCACAAAAATGTGTTTGGTAAAAGTAAACCATAAATATTTGAAAATTGACAATTTGTCATATTTGCCCCTATTGTCTCAATTTCTATCCTTCGTAGAATATGAGACAAAACATGATATTGGTTTGCCACCAAATCCAAAGCTCATGTGGATCACCCTATAGGAAACGGTGGTGATGGAACGCCCTCCAATAAAAACTTCTTGGTGGACACAATGGCTTGAAGCCAAATAGGTTACTTTCAGTGATTTAGACAGTTTGGTAATCTAAAATAATTAAGTGTTCAATTTTAATTTTCACTGAGAAAAAGGATAATTTTTAAGCTTTTCTCATTTGACTGAACACTTAAAGCTGAACGTGGTAAGTGATTTTTTGTTAATTTTAACTTTGATTTTATTTTTATGTAATTGGCAACTTTGCTCCTCCACTCTCACGGGGCGTATGATAGAAGCCCCATTGATGTGGAATATTTTTTTTTTGGCCCTCATCATGATGTACACATTATATCCACACTGCGCATGAGCCAAAATAAAGCATATCCAAAGCTGAACTAGACCACATCATAGAAAGCTGTGGGGATGATGAGGCAGCCCACCTTCCTAATGCCAACCATGATGCTTATTTGGTCACATAGATTTCGGCAAAGGGAAATCAAAAATATCAGCTTGATCTAAAACTTATATTGCCCCAGGAAGTTTTCATGTGGTGTGGTCCACTTGAGATTTTGATTTGCCTCATTTTTAGCCTCATAACTTAAAATGATCGGAAAAAATGGATGATGGATGGTGTTGATATAACATATACATCACGGAGGGGCCCACAAAACTTTTCCACAAGAAACTGTTACAACACCATGTTATATGGACACAAGCTGCCTGTGAAAGGCTCTTGCAGGAAGTTCCTGCATTGGAAAGTTAGGTGGGGCCCTCAGTGATGTTTATGAGAAATAAAGTCTGCCCATCCTTCTTTCTACCTTATTTTAAGACGTGGGACAAACATGAGGTGGCCCCAAAACACATGTGGGCCACACAAGAGGAAAAGTGGGGAAAGAAATGCCTACTGTTGAACCATTTTACCTATGGTTGAGCTTTGGATCTACTTCATTTTTGGACTCATGACCTCAAATGATTTGAAAAAATATATAGATTGTGTGGATCTAACACATACATCATGGTGGGGCCATCAGAACTTTGACAATATCACGACTCCTATTGAATTTATTTATTTATTTTACACGCACTCATGCCCCTCAAACACCCATGCACTCAGTCCCACTGTGGCCTTTTTTATACTACAATGGGTATTTGAACCCATGAACTCATGTTGAAACTCTTGTGAGTCTACCGTTGAGGCATGAGTAAGGACCCTATTCAAATCAGGATTGTAGATGGGGAGGGATTGGGTGGGACCACACCCAAGACAGCGCATCCCTTACGTGGAGCACACCTTGATGTTTGTATTCAACATCCACACCGTGCGTCTATTTTTTCAGATCATTTTCGGGCATTATCCCAAAAATGAAGCAGATCTAATTCTCAGGTGGACTGTAGGAAGGGAAACAGTGGTGAATCACCATTAATAAGCCATAAAAGTTTTGGATCAAACTTATATTTGCCTTTCTCCCTTCATCCAGGATTTTAACCTTATCAATATGGTTGGGATAGACAATAAACATTACAGTTGGATCTACGAAGTTCTTAATAGTAGGGCCTTCAATCACCACTGTTTCCTATAATATGCATATGGTCCACCTTAGATTTGGATCATCTTCATTTTTGGATTTAGATCATCTTCATTTTTGGCTCGCTCGTACACTAAAACGGTATTTAAAAACGGATGGATGGCATGGATATAGAATACACACATCAAGGCCGCCCCCATGGTAAGGGCTGCACTGTCTTGGATGACGCTGGGGCTGCACCTAATCCGCAATGGAGCTGACGTGGATTGCGGGGCACACGGATTTGGCACTACCACACCCGGACCTAGCTAGAGATAGATGATCTGTGGGGCCCACTATGATGTATATGTTTTATCCATACCGTCCATTTATTTTGAAATATCATTTTAGGCATGGCCCAAAAAGGAGGCAAATTGAAGCATGTTTTTATATATTGGGTTATTCCTCACTATTAAAGGGTTTCATTATTATGATCCCAGTGAAAAACTATCCGTTGCATCAATGCATGATTCCCACATTAAATATATAATGTAAAAGTACTTTCATTATAATTTTATAATATTTATTTAAACATGTAATTAATAATTTGGTGGTTAAATATGGATATGACAGGAGACATGGAAGAAATTTGTAATCAGTACATCTCAATAATGTAAAACTTATTATTATTGTGCTTTCACCACACCTATCCAAAGAAAGAAATTCTCCGTCAAATTATCTGTTGACCAAAGGATAGGAGAAATATATTATAATTCTTAATCACTATACTTTTGCAATTCATCAGTGTTGTAATCCGCTATCCAAATAGCTCCTCAAATTGTCCAATGTGATCCATTTTGTCACAACCTATTCATTTATCGTTTATAATTTGAAAGAAGCGCATTGATCTTGATGGTTCTAACCATCCAATTTATCTAATAAAAATTGGATGGTTAGAATCATCAACCAATCCACTTCTTTGAAATTATAATCGATATATATATATAGTAGGACCTAAACAAATAGGTCCCAACTGAAGTTTTTAATATGATGATTGGCCATAATTTGTTTTTCTACTTCATTATAGGCTATGGATCAGATAGTTAATAATGAGAAGGTCAAAACTTTCAAGATATTAGATGGTCCCAAGGGGTCCTACCTAAAGTGCTTTAAGGTGGTGATGATTGGACCTAGTTGGTTTTATCGATCCATTACAGGTTTTTGATAAGATGCTAATTAATCAAAAGGTCAAACTTACATGACATCAGAGAGTGGTCCCAAACAGTCCTAACCAAAGTGTTTTAAGATGATGTTTGGACTTATTTTATTTTTCTATCTATCACATGTTATTGATCAGCTACTTTCGATCATTTCATTTGCATGACTTTTTCACCATGCTAATCCATTTAATTTATTGGTGATGGGATGTGCCACGTATCAATACAACACTAGCTCCAGGCCTTTGCCTTTCCTTACAACATCCCTGTGAAGCTATAAGAGTAGAAATTACACTGCACTCTTAGGAGACTTTAAATGAGTCACACAACACAGGTAAAACTATCCAATATATGGGCCTGGTCCACCTGTGTATGTACAATAATCCAAGAAATCACATTGATTAGTCCAATCCAACTGTGTAATCAGATAATCTCTTGCTGACTTTCAACCATTTATCTTTTTTCTTCCTATCCTTCCATATGGTGGCTACCAAATTATTAGAATCATCTATTCAGTATTATGTTGCCCCATCTATAGTTGGGCCCATGATTTGGACGGTTTGGATTGGGTTGGATGGTGGATGTCAAATGTACACTTGATGTGTGCACGAGTAGGATGTGACAAACGAGAGACTCTTTTACAGTATGGTTTCTAGTAGATAGGAGCAAGGGTCATGGCATCCAGGTGATAACATGGGTACAGTCCAAAAGTCCGTCTGGGAAAGGAAGCCATCTTTCAGTGTACTCAAACTGTAGTGGAGACAGAGTGACTCCCATTCATGGAAAAGATCCAACCACGCCTTTCACTTTACCAAGGATCCTTCCCATTTAACCAACGAATCTCAAGTGGGCCACACGATAGGGATTGAATTCCCACAATAAAGGATCGATCTTTTTTTTTTTTTTTTTTTTTTTAAAGAAAGATCTTGTTGAAAAACAAACAACTCATATTTCATTTCCCACATTTTTCAGAAATAAGTTTTTCAAAGTACTTTTTCCTTTGATGTGCTTTCCATGAATGCAAATATGCCTTAAGGTAATCACCTTGAAAGTTTCGTATCTTTTCCCTGTTATCGTGGGTAGTTTTGAACTGAAAAAAAAAAAAAAAAAAAAAAAAAAAAAGAACTAAAAACCTAATTAATATAGAATTTACATTTCGACACCTTCTTCACAAAAGATTTTAATAAACTGCCTCATTATTCTAAGTAATCTTCATTAGAATACCTTCTCTATTTATTAATGATGGTTCGGTGAGTGTGCGATGCCAACAAAGATGTATAGGGTTCAAGTGGGCTCCACTGTGATGTTTATGTGAACCACCCGACCACCAACTGCATCATCTTTATTAGGCTCAGGGTCCAAAGTTGGGCTCCATTTGTGATTCAGACTATTGGACATAGTGCACAGGGCAATGCTCACTCTCTAAACTATTTTCCTTGGTGTGGCTCACATGAATTGTGGATGGGCCTGGTTTTTAGCCATAAGCCTAAATTTTGGTGTGGCATCTAATGATTGGAGTGGATTACATATGATCATCACATCAGACTTTGTAAATATTAATGGCCCGTTTGGCACCATGGAGCTGAGTAGAAGGGAGGAGAAGTGGATTCCATGATATGAATTCTCATCAATTCCAGATTTTCTGTTGGTAAGCAAAGATTTTGAGAGAAATCAAACATGAAAGAATGTACGGTGCAAATTTTAATCCCACCGTATGCCCACCGTAATAGCCTCGATTTTTAAATCCATGCCATTCATCCACTTTTACATATCATTTTATGCCAAGATCCAAAAAATAAAGCAAATCCACATCTAAAGTGGACCATAAAACAAGAAAAAATGGAGAGTGAGACCTTTATGATGCGCAAAAGTTTTGGATTAAACTGAAATTTGTGTGGTCCCTTCATCAAGGTCTTTGTGACCTTATCAACAAGTTAGATGGAAAACATGCATCATGTGGGGTCCCATAGTTAAAGACACATTACGGTGGGTCCCACATTGGGAAGGATTTCTCCACAAATCCCACCTTCTTTTTTGAGGATTTGAAAAAGGGTTAAAAGTACCTTTTTGAGTTCTCCTAGATTCCTCTCAAATCCACTTCTCATCAAATCCATGGTACCGAACAGGCCATAAGGATGGACTTTTCTCTCTCAACTATCATCTTTGGTGTGGCCCACCTAAATTAGAGGTCAGTCTTTTTTTGGTCTTGGACTAAACATGTATTTCATATCTAATGGTGAAAATAAATTTCACATACATGTCACGATGGGCTCCATAGAAAAGCAAGGTGGCACCCCTTCCAACTGTTCCAAAAAGAGTGGATATTCACTGATATATAAAGGTTATGTTTGACATCTCTATTAATAAAAGTTTATTAGCTTATTTCTATACAAGGTGTCATATTTTTTAATAGATTGTTCGGTAGTAGTCTAATTTACATTTATTTATTGTAGGCATAAAATGTTTTATCTCTTATTTCTTAAGGATAGAGAGTGTGCTTTTTTTTTGGCAGGAGTTTATTTTGCCTCAAAACATTTGAGCACTAATTTTGAGATAAGTTTGTCCATAAAATTTTTTTGTAATTCCCATCTTACCCTCCTCTCTTCTCTTTTTAATCCCCCCTCCCTCTCTCAAGTAGGCCCACATGATGAATAATTCATATTGAAGGTGGGAACTCACATGACGAATGGTCCACATTAAAGTGGGACACATAAGGAGAGTTCACATCAAAGGTGGGCCCCACATGATGGATGGTTCACATCAAATTGTGGCCACCTATGATAATGATCCACATCAAGTGGGCCCCACCCTGATGAACAACCCACATCAAGGTGGAACTGACATGATGGATGGTGGGCATCAAAGATGGGCTCACATGATGGAAGGTTGACATCAAATTGTCGGCCCACATGATGAATGACCCATATTGAATGTGGGCCCCACATGATGAATGATCCTCATCAAGGTGGACAATATAATGCACGGTTCACATCAAAGGTGAGCCCCACATGATGGATAACCCACATCAAAGTGTAGCTTGGTATGATGGATCATCCACATTAAGTGGGCCCCACCTGATGGACAATCGACATCAAAGTTGGGACCCACATGGTGGATGGTAGACGTTGAAGGGGGACACACATACATGATGGACCATTGACATAAAAGGTGAACCCACATGATGAACAACCCATATTGATGGTGGGGCCCCACATGAAGGACGATCCACATTAAGTGGGCCCCACATGATGGATGACCCATATCTAAAGTGGCCCAATATGATGGATGATCCACATAGAAGGTTTGCCCCACAAGATGAATGGTCCATATCAAAGTGTGGCCCCGCATGACGGATGGCCACATCATGTGGCCCCACGTGTGAATCACCCCACATCAAGGTGGGCCCCATATAATGGACAGTCCACATTAAAGGTCGGTCCCTAATGATGAATGGCACACATCCAAGGCAAGCCCCAGATGATGGACAATCCACTTAATTCGAAGGTGGGTCCATGCAATGGACATATCAAATGTAAGCTCCACGTGATGGGTAGTGGACATTGACAAGCCCCAAATGAAGGACAATTAACATTGATGGTGGGTCCCATTCAATGGATGACCTACTTCAAAGGTGGGCCCCGCATAATGGACAGTCCACATCGAAGGTCAGCCCAATGATAAATGGCCCACATCCAAGGTGGTCACCGCATGATGGACAGTCCACGTCAAAGTTGGGTTCACGTGATGGGCGATCTACATTGAATGACTAACATGATAGACCAAGGTGAGAGGCATGAAGGGGCATGTTTGTTTGAGATGGAGTTGTTACAATTTTTAAAAATAACAATTACTACCCTAAATAAAGCTCTAATTTAAATGTTTTACCAAATGTGTAGACTCACAAGAGTTGCAACAAGAGGTCATGGATTTGCCCTTTCAGTACCCATTGTGGTGAAATTCCACTGTGGTGTGTGTGCATGTGTGTGGGATGTGAGTCCGTGTGTGTTAAAAAAAGAAGAAGCTCTAATTTAAATGTTTTACCAAATGTGCTTATTTCATATAAAGGGTTTGGTTTATTTATTTATTTATTATTATTATATTTAGAAAAAGTGATTTTACAAAGCGAGATTATTATAAAAAAAAAGAGCTTGGACCAACGTTATTATCCTCTACCTTTTACTAGATTAGATAAGAGATGCCAACCGTGGCCCAAAAATGTAATTTGATGGGATGCCCACCCTTGACTTTTGACCAAGCCCGCTACGATGTATATATGAGATGGGATGCCCACCCTTGACTTTTGACCTAGCCTGCTGCCGCATATATGAGATCCACTCCAACTATTAGATGCGTAATCCTACACTAGGCCCAAAGAAAAATAAAAATAAAAATCAGCTTGACCTATGATCCAAGTGGGCAAAGGAAACAATTAAGAGAGTGACATCCAGCCTTAATTTTCATAAGGCCTACTATTTTAATCATATGAAATCCAATCCAACCATTAGATGCTACACCAAAATTTATGCTTGGGCCCAAAGAATGCCCATCTGTGATTTAGATGCGCTACACCAAGGAAATAGTTTGGAGGGTGAGTGTTTCCCTTATAATGTTTCCAATCATATGGTCCACCTGAAACACGGATGGAGCTGAATTTTGGGCCCTTGGCCTAATAGGAGTTGAGCACATGATTGTTGAGGTGGATTTCACATAAACATCAGAGTGGGGCCCACTTAAGCCACTGCCTCCTTTGCTCACATGGCCGAAAGAAATAAAGAGAAGGTGCCAATTAGTTCACCGGCTATGTACTATAATGAATTGCAGTACATCCAACGGACAGCTTCCAACCTTTTTATGCGGGTGTGACATCCAACCTATGTATCAGGTTTGCCCTCTCATGAAGACCACCTTGTGTAAAAATCAGCCATATCAGTCGTAACGATGACTTGTAATTTTGCCATTTTCAATGGCTAGACAATGTGTTTTATAGTGTAACCCACCTGATGAGTTCGATAGAGCTGATTTTTGTGTTGTGATCCTCATGGTGGGGTCAACCTATTGGAAGAGTTGGATGTCATATAGATGCACTTTATTAGTTGGAAGTAAGCCACTTGGTGGACCTACCTGGAAGTTATCCACCGACTCAAACCTAACTTTCCAAAATCGGATGCACTGGATGGACCGTACACCAACAGTCATGGTGATTTGATTATCTAAATGAAATCTATCACATGTGATGTAAGCCCAGAATATCAGCTGTCCACGTGATGCAGCACTTCAAAACACCACCAGGCCCCAACTTTGACCTTAATTCAGAACTTTGGTGGGCTGTAGTAGAGAGAGTAATGCTCAAGCACAACTAGATGGACGTCCAACTAGTTGGCATGAGGGGCCCACCGTGTTTGTATGAAATCTTGTCCATTTAGTATGGTTGTCCCATCATTAAAATGGGATGCCCTAAAAATTAAGTCAATCCAACTATTAGGTGGGGCACATCATAGAAAACTATGATGAACCACTCAAAAACTCTATATTCATATGGGATGCATCTGATGGTGATCAACTTGATTTTTAGGGCATCCCATTTTCACGATGAGATAACCATGCTAGACCGGCAAGATGTCATGCAAACACTATGGTAGACCCCACATGCTAACTAGTTGCATGCGAGCATCTATGGAGTCATGCTCATATGCGCACCTTCTTAGGTAGCACCCATGTGCACCTTTGCACATGTGTCATGAGCACAAAATCCAAACGGTCCATGTGATGTGCCCCCCCATGAAACCTCCATGGCCTAACTTTCGATCTGATCCAAAACTCTGGTGGGTCATAAAAAAAAGAGAGGCAAATCAAGGGAGGAAACTATTTCCTTTTGCCATGGCCCACTAGATTTTTTAATTAAGCTGAGCATTGGGCGCTGGAGTTTTCATGGGGTGCCGCATCATGTGGACTATTCAGATTTGTGCCCATGACATGTGTGCATGGATGCTCACCTAAGAAGGTGCACAGGTGAGCATGTGTAGTGAAAATGCTCACTTGGAATTGGTGCTCACGAGAACATGCACGTGAAAACTTTTTGAGAACTCATTTCATGGATACCAGAGCAAAATTTGAATAGTCCACTCGATGCAACACTTCATGGAATGATTAGGCCCAACTTTTGACTTGATCCAAAACTTTATTGGTCTATTAAAAAAGAAATAATTTCCTCCCTTCCTTTGATTTGCCTCTCTCTTTACTATAGCCCACAAGAATTTTAGAGTAGGTTGAAAGTTTGGCAGTAGGGCTTCATGGGGTGCCGCATCACATGAACTGTTCAAATTTTGAGCCCATGACACTGTACGAAGGTGGTGCACAGGTGAGCATTGCCCTATGTGTGTCTATATGACATCTAGAATAGAAGTAGACTGTATCCACTCAATCCATCCATTTTAACAGATAATTTTAGGGCTTGAGGCAAAAAATAAAGCATATCAAAATCTCAAGTGGACCACACCACAAGAAACAGTGTGAATTGAACATCTACCATTGAAAAATTCTTGGAGACTACAGAAGTCTTGGATCAAGCTGATATTTTTGTTTTCCCTTCATCCATGTCTTTGTGATCTTATGAACAGATTAGATGACAAATAAACATCACTATGGGCCCTAGGAAGATTTCAATGTAAAAATTATTATTCCCACTGTTTCCTATAGTATGGTACACTTCTATTTTAGGTTCAACCCCTAAAATGAGCGGGGAAATGGATGGATGGTATGGATAAACCACATACGTTCACAGTGGGCGCAACTGAGTTTTCTCAGTACGCAATCCAATTTCTGCATAGCTTTGCATGTTTGATTTTCCACATGATTAGTGGACCATCTTAACTGCGACCTACGACATGAGTGGTCAGAATCCACCTTTCCTGGGGCCTACATTGTTGAATTTGCTGTATATCCACGCCATCCTTCATTTTTCCAGCTCAGTTTATGACTTAGATCCAAATCTCAGGTGAACTTCACCATTGGAAACAATTGTGATTAACCATTAAAAACTTCTTGTGAGCCACCTGAGTTTTGGATCAAGCTGATCTTTGTATTTTCCCTTCATGTAGGTCTGTTTGAGCTTATCAACAATGTCTACGGCAAATAAACATTATGGTGGGCCTTAGGAAGTTTTTAATGGTGGGTGTTCAATCACCCCTGTTTCCTGTGGTGTGGTTCACTTGACATTTAGATCTGCTTAATTTTTTGGACCACCTTCGAAAACAAGCTTAGAAAATGGATGGACGGTGTGGACATACAACACATCATCAATGTGGGCCCCATAGTCTGGGTAACATCCACTAACGTGTTACACTGAAACATCTTTGTTATTTATTTATTTAAGGGTCAGTACACACATTCTACTGTTGGTACAGACACTCTTAGTCAACAATGTTAGGGTTGGGATTTGATACCTAGACTTTAATGTTGAAATGAGATTATCTTCACTCAGTCTACACCTAATCCACTCCTGCTCCTCCGGATTAGGTGATGACGATAAGAGGCCAAAATGGAGTGTGGTAGATATGTGGGCTCATTTTTCAAATGGTGCCATCTTTTGGACAAGAAGATAAGGTGCCTTTGGATATTATACCACTTTTGGACCAGAAGACAAGGTGCTGTCTTTTCAGATATCGTGGGTCATTGGGTATTCCAGGGCTGGCTAATTTTTCAAATCGTCCATAAATGCATTCTAAATGAGTAATGTTTACCTGCATTGTTTTCTAGGATTGATTTGATGCCTTCTTTTTTCAACGCCAAAATTGAAAATGCTGCCAAATATATATGGGCCAACCATGATGCATGTGGCTCATCTATGAGGTAAATTCAAAGCTCAAGTGGACCACACCACATGAAAAAATGATTTGAACCTGAGGCCACTATTTCCTTTGCTATAAGCCACTTAAGTGTTGGACTTGTCTGATTTTTCAGCTCATACTTCAAAATGTTATAGTAAAATGGATGGACGGCGTGGATATGTTATATACATCACAATGGACCCCACATATTTAAGTCATCAAGGACCTACCCAAGTGTCATATGTATCATTTCTAAGTGGTCCCATCCCCAGGGAGAACAATCACACGCAAAACCTGTTTTACACGGAGCTTAGAACACCCAAACTTGTGGGGCCCACCACATTGTGTATGTAAAATCCACTCCGTCCATCAGGTACAGCCTAAGAATCTAGGATCTGGGGTGGAAAAATAGGGAATACACAACCAAGGCGGATCACACTGCAGGGAACAATGGTGATGGGATGCCAACCATAGGTTCGTGTCTCCAGCCTCCATGGGATTTATTTTTCATCAAATCCGTTAATCAGGTGTAACTCACCAGTATAAACTGGAAATAAAAAAAAATTACAAAAATTCAGCCTCATCAAAATATTAGTATGGCCACACCGTGTGATCTGAGGTTTTAGGGGTAGTTTTACGTGGTTTAAATTCTGAAAAGTGAGCATTTGATTTGGTGATCCTGGACCGTTGGTCTGTTCAATGCAATACAATGGAGGGTGGGGCTCACCGATCTCACATGGGTGCCCCATGGTGAAAATGGGATGCTCCAAAGTCCAAAAATCGTGCCGATCCAACCATCACATGGTCCATCACGTGAGTTTGAATTTTCTGAGGTTGTTATTTTATTTATTTATTTATTTTCCGTCATGATGGGATTTGGCATGAATTTTGGGCCATCCTACTTTCACAATAGGACAACCATATTTGGATGGATTGGTTGTCATACGTACACGTACACCCCCACATGCAGTTTATAACATCCAACTTGTCCACCCACTGTGTGGACACCCCAAAAAGAGGTTGATCCCACCATCATGCAAGTCACCAGGTGAATTTGGAGCTTTCTGCATGGTGGTGCATTATTTTTATGGTGGGGTTGTATGCATATGCCATTCAATCGGTGTATTAATTGAGCCCAACATAAACATAAGATTCCCCACAAACCATTTTAGCACGATCATTCGACGTGCAACAATGGCAACCATTCAAAGACCACTATAAAATAAGGGACAAAAATCACCAAGATTTTGAAAATCTTACGACATCTCAGGATGAATAAACTAAATAATAAAATCTTACAACCAGCAGGTCTTAGGTTCGAGACACCATGACAACACCTCCGGGTGCTACCGGCCGGGTCAGGTCAGGAACGGGTAGGGGTATGGGTAGGGCCAGGAATTAAAAAATAGTAGTAATAATAATATTATAACAAGCAGTTCTCAAATTATTGAGAAATTAATATTTAAATTTAGTTACTATTTTAAATTATGTTCACTTTAGAAAAAATGTTAATTATTTATAAATATTTTCAATATGTTACTTTCACTGGGAGAATAGATAATATTCTGAGAAAACTCACAAATTTAGAGAATCTCTTGAGATATTGCTAGGGTTATAAATGGTCGGGTTCGAGGCGGGTTTAGCCAAAACTAGACCCGCCCATTTACTAAACAGATCTGGGTCCAAATTTTAGACCCAGACCCTTTTACTAAATGGGCAGGTTTGGGTCAGGTCCGAGTCAACCCATCAAACCCATTTATAAATGGGTCCGAGTATGGTAGAGGGAGATCCACCCAGACCCATTTATAAATGGGTCGGGTCTAATGGGTCTGGGTCTGGATCAAGTATGCAAGCATTTTACAATGCTTAAAACTAGGTCTAGACGGGTTTGGGTCGGACGGGTCCGTTGAAAGATAGACCAAACCAGCCCACTTACTAAATGGGTTCGGGTCGGGTCGGGTTGGGTCGGGCCTAATATAAAGAAAACCAGACCCAGACCCGTTTAGCAACTGGGTCTGTTCTTGGACCTAGACCCGTACCATTTAACAAATGGGTCGGGTCTAAATGGGTTGGGTCCAGGTATCCCATCAGGTCCACTGACCCATTTAAAGCCCTAGAAATTACTGAAAACAAGATATGTTATCGTGTCTAAAACCTTGTAATTCATATAATAGCTGGCATTATGGTTAGATGGGCTTTTCGAGTTAGAGGATGGCATATCAATGTATATCAAGGGACTCTAACACTCCCCTCAATTCTGCAATTAGTTTCCTACGATGTATGCATTAGATGAGTCACCTCACTTAGATCCAAATCCCTAAAATCAACCTAAATAAAAACTCAAGTGGGCCATAGAATGGGGGACAACTTGAAAGGAGACGCCCGCTCTTGATTTGCATGAAGGGCTACCATGCTATGTATATATACGGAATCTGGGCCATCCAGACCCTTCATCTAGAGGGCCAGGAGAAAAATCTGGTTGTTCTGCAATTGAGGTAGGCCCATGTGAGAATCAAGACTCAGTGTTCCTTCCCACCTTTTTCCCTCTACTTTGTCTCACTATAGTTTTGGGTCCAGATGATTTTCAAGCTTTAATTGAAAGTAACTTGATAGGATGCATCTAATGGACAGGTTGGATTTGATATACACTAAAAGTGGGCCCACCAAAAGCCTATTGATGCCCAGATTTCTAAGGAAGTCAAATTTTAGAATTCCAATCCTATTTAATTTCTGGATATCCATGCAATTCAGATACCAACTGTCGACAGATCTAACAACAATACAAGGGTCTGATGGATCTTTTTCTTTGTATTCATGTGTAGCAACGTGAATAATATCTTGATGCATCTACTTAACCTGACCAGACTCCATTCATCTTGATGCATCAACTCAACCTGATCAGATTCCATATAGTAATCGGGAAAGAAAAAAATAAAAATAAAAATCGACGTGTCACTATCACTTAAGAGATGAAAGCTATACGATCCAATGATGATGAGAGGCATACAAAAACAAGTGATACTGCATGTGGGGCCCATATATACAGGCTGCCAAAAAAAATACAGAAAAAAAGAAGAAAAGGAATGACACTGGTCAATTTGGAATAACTCGACGAGTTACTTGATTCGACATGGTCACACAGTTGTGTACCTCTGCCCTTGTCTACTATATTCTCGTGCTCGGAGTTCTACCCTGCATGTATGGGGACCATGCAGTGCATCAGATATGAGGATCGAGAAAGATATGCGACTTACTTGCTTGGGTCATCTGTTTCTCTGGTCTGGATTTTTCGCACCTGGAACTTTCATAGAGAAAACTGAAGATGGAAATTTGTTTTCTATATGTTCCAGATTGGGAACCCAGCATTTCTTTAATAGAAATTTGTAGATGAGTGTTGTAGTGTTTGAAACCTATCACAACATTGCAACCCCTTTAATTACTCCACACGATTTGGGTAAACCAGAGTCCATGTTCTACTATAATACTGCAACATGGCAATTTAGACGAACCACCCCTTGTTATCCCTTACACAATTATAACTATAGTAGGGTTTACTGGTCAGTCCACACATTCTCCTGACATGTATTAGATCTGGGCCATTGATCAGTTGGGTCCACTGTATAGAAAACTTACATTCTCTCACTTGGGCCATACTATTCAATGTCATGAATTAATATATATATATATATATATATATATATATATATATATATTACTAAAGTAGTCAATCGATATGTTAGATTTTGTGGACAACGTCTTTTTCAATATGATCTATTAAAACTACTAATATCGGATTGTGGTAGTCTATACAACATAAATTAAGGCGAAGTGAGATAAATCGCGGTTACTAGTATGACCAATCTTAATGACATAGATTGTGAACATGGTCGTGTGGTATGAAGGCTATACTCAAGTGTGATCTAAAGTGTGTACCTTCAGGAGGTCCTTGGAGCTTCTTAAGATGTCTCCAATGAAACAACATTGTAATTCTACTTTCTCAAAAACATACGTTGTACACACTAAAAGAGATAAATAGCATAAACCAACAGATAGAATCATCAAAGTAAACAAGATTTTTACGGGTGTCTGAACAAAATAGATTAAAGCTGAATATGAAAAATCTCACTAACTAAATGCATCTGGGAGGTCAATGATTCCTATAAACACAATATGCTTAGAGGTGTCAATGGGTCGGGCCTAGGGTAGGCCTTGGCCCAGATTTTACACCATTTCGGGCAGGGCCGTCCTTGTGTAAAATTCTAATTTTTTAGGCCCGAGCCTGGCCCATTGACACCCCTAAATACGCTCTTGAAATGGCACCACAAGAAGTCCTTTGGTGAGAGGATCTGCTATCATCTTTTTAGTTCCAATAAGCTGAATAAACACTTGACAATTCTGTACTCTTTCCTTTACAACAAAATACAATAAGATACTTTACGTCGATGTGCCTTGACCTTGATAAATGCTTGTTGTTGCTTGAGAAACTCACCATAGCTGAGCTATCACAAAAGATTCTCATAGGTTTCGGGATATGCTCCAAGACCCGTAAACCAGTAAGAAAACTCTGTAACCACACCATCCAATTTGTATCTTCGTGACATGTGATGAATTCTACCTCCATAGTGGATGATATTGTGGTAGATTGCTTTACACTTTTTTAGGACACAACTCCTCTACTCATGAGAAAAATGAAACCAGAAGTGGACTTCCTTGTGTCGACGCAGCCAACAAAATCTATGTTTGAATATCCGACCAAATCCAGATGATTGGTTCTCTTGTAAGTAAGTGTGAAGTCCTTCGTCCGTTGCATGTAGCACAACACTTTCTTCAGTGTTGTCTAGTGCTGAACTTCTGGATTAAAGAGATATCATCCTAAGATTCCAACCACAAAGGCAATATCCGAGCACGTACAGACCTGAGCTTACATTATACTCCCTACTACTGACGTGTATGAAATTTTCTTCATTCGATTATTTTCTAAATCATTCTTGAAGCGCTAAAAACTTTTGAACTTGTCACCCTTCACAATCAATGATTGATCATGAGTGTTATTTTACATGCCGAACCTCTTGAGTATCCTACCAATATAGGCTCTTTGCGACAAACCGAGCAGTCTTCAAAATTCGTCCTTATGAATCTCGATGCTTATGATAATAAAAGCGTCACCAAGATCTTTCATCTTAAACTTTTGAGATAAAAAATTATTGTTATTATGCAACGTCCTAATGTCATTGTTGGTTAACAATATGTCATCGACATATAATATTAAGATGATGAACTTGCTCTCACTTATTTTAATATAAATACATTCATTTGCTATTTTTTTTTATAAAATCGTATGAGGAAATCACCTTATGAAACTTTAGGTACTACTGACGTGACGCCTGTTTCAATCCGCAGATGGACTTATTAAGTTTACAAATCATTTGTTCCAAGCTTTTGTCTTCAAAACTCTCTAGTTGTAGCATGTATACGTTCTCATCTAGATCCACATTGAGAAACGCAATTTTAACGTCCATTTGTTATAGTTCCAAATCCATATGAGCTACAAGAGTCATAATGATTCGAAATGAGTCTTTCTTTGAAACTGGAGAGAAAGTCTCTTTATATTGAATGCCTTCTCGTTAGTTAAAATATTTGGCAATAAGTCTGACTTTATACCTTTTAATGCTCTCCTTGGAGTCCCATTTGCTTTTAAATACCCATTTACAGCTAACCAGCTTAATTCCTTCAAGTAACTCAACAAGGTCCCAAATTCCATTGTCCTACATGGATTTCAATTAGTCCTTCATGGCATTGAACCATTGAGAGAAATTAATGCTTTGTTTGGCTTATGCGAAGGATTCAGAACCTTTTCCACCCCTATGTCGAACTCACGTTCATGTAAATAGATGATTTAGTCATCGAGAATTGCAGGTCTCCTCTCCCTCTAGGAATTCCTTAGTGGCTCAATTTTTTTAATCAGATTAGGATTTTGATTTCCTTAGTGAGTTATTTTGAGGTGGCGATCTACAGCAACTACAGGGCTTAATGCCACACTAGTAAGAATCGTTGTCATAGGAATTACGACTCGTTCCTCCTCAAATACAATGTCTTTAACTTTCATGCTCCCACTGTCTCCAATATCCTCAAGAAATTTAGCATTTTCAGTCTCAATGATCTTTATGGAATGGGAAGGATGGTGGAATCTATAGCCTTTTAACCTTTTAGGGAACCTATGAAGAAACAACTTACAGTTTTTGGGTCAAGTTTGTTCTGATGCGGGTTATAAGGTCTAACTTCTGCACAACAACCCCAAACATGAAAATATGTAAGACAATGATTTCTCCTATTCCATCACTTTAAAGGGGTTTTCGGAACAAATTTGCTAGGAACCCTATTAAGAATGTGGATAGCGATTTTAATTGCATCACCCCACAGGGATAGTGGCAGTGTCGAATTACTCATCATCATCCCCACCATGTCCATAAGGGTTTGGTTGCGCCTTTTGGCCACACCGTTTTGCTCTGAAATTTCAAGCATGGAGCAACAATGCCATATTCTTATAAGTACTTGACAAATGATCTCAGATTGCTACCTGATGTTCTTACAAGTAATTGGCAAATCATCCTAGATTCCTACCTGATTTGTCACATCTCTCGTAGTACTTACCACTACGGTAAAATCTGACGATCTTAATCTTCCTATCAAGTTGGTTCTCGACTTCAACCTTATAAATTTTAAAGACATCCAGGGTATTTAATTTCTCATTTATCAAGTATAAGTACCCGTAGCAAGAGTAGTCATCTATATATATAAAAGCGATAAAATATTTGTGTCCATTCCATAAAGCAGGGATATGGACTATAGATGTCTGTATGTATCACTTCTAGTAGTCCTATGCTTCTTGTTGCACCATTTTTCCTCATTCTAGTTTGTTTTCCCTTAATGTAATCTGTACAATCTTTAAAATTGGAGAAGTTCAGAGATTGAAGTATTCCATCCCGTTTAAGCCTTTTCATTCTCTTGCGAGAGATATGGCCTAATTGCCTATGCCACAGGATGGAGAAAACTTCATCCCCCCTTCTTCTTTTTCTTCCTGATCCACTCTTATATTATAAATTTATGTTAAGGACGTTTGCGACATGTAAGTTTAACTGATATAAATCATTTACCAAAACACCATGGCCAACTTCATTTAAACCAATGTAAATATTAAAACCTCCATTCTCAAATTTAAAAGTATATCCATATTTACCTAAACGAAAAACTAAAATCAAGTTCCGCCTTATAGAAGGCACATAAAAGGTATCTACTAGATCTAAGTAATAGTTAGATGCTAATTTAAGTCTACAAACTCCTATTGTCGCAACATTCACCTTACACCATTACCAACGCACACCTATCGCTCAGTGTCAGTTGGCGGTCGGCTCTGTAGCATATCTTACATAGAAGTGCATATGTGAATAGAAGTACTAGAGTCTATCCACTAAGAATCTATCAATACATCAGTCAGATTCCTTTCAAAACAGACAAGAATAAGATGATTACCTTTCTTGACCATTCACTCTTTGAAACCTTCACAGTCCTTCTTCTGGTGTTATATCTTCTTACAGAAGAAGCATCCATCATCAAGACCCTGCTTTTTCTTCTTGGCTTTGCCTTCAAATTGTGGCTTTTTGCCACCTGACCTGAAGAAATCTTTCTTGGATTCTGTTTTTCTTTTCTTATATTTTCATTTTCTCCCTTGTCCTAGGGTTACAAAGTTTACATTGTTTGCCTTACCTTATTTAGCCAATCTTTCATCCTCTTGGACACACTAAGAAATCAGTTTTTCTATCTTTAATGGTGTTAAAGTTTACCTGGAATGTACTATATTGAAGAGGTAGAGAAATCATGATTATGTAGACAAGCTGATCATCCTCAAATTTCAAACCTCAGTTGCGTATTTTAGACACCACTTGGATCTATTCTATAATAAATTTTCTTATGTTTCATTGATTGTTATAAGTTGCACGAATCAATTTGCTGAGTGATGCACATAATTTAACCTTATCTGATTTCATGAAGCGCTTCCCTATTTCAATCAGAAATTCTTTGGCCTTATCTATATTAGGCATGACACCCTTTATGGCCTCTGAAATTGAATGTTTCATGATTTTGAGGCACACCTTATTGGAATCTGTTCAGGCTTTATACTGAGCCTTTACCTCCTCATTACTGTCATTTGAAGGCTTAGGAGGTTCTGGCTCTTCTAGGGTAATGTCTAACTTCATGCACCCTAGGACAATCTCAATGGACTCCTTCCATGTGTTATAGTTGAAGTCGGTGAAAAGGGGTACCGTATTATAACTATTTGAAATGTTAACTGCATATAAAACTCACATTAGATGATGTATTATAAAGTATCGAGCAAATGAACATTCAATTGATTGGGGTCTTCAATTGAATTTCCTAGGATAAACATGGGCCCAAACAATCAATCCTGGCAAGAATCAGCCACATCATCATAACTCCTCTAGTGGATGGTAGCTATGACATGCAAATGATTCTCCTGAACATGGAGATGAATAATGTTAATCATGTAAATGTAAGACACTCAACACCTGCGGGTGAGATGAGTCCCTCGGCTTTACTTCACCATCACCATTCACTTCACTTCGTTCATGTCCCTGCCAAATGATGATCGTTTGTGTTTTTATCATCGTCCGCATGGGATGCAAACACAACTGTATGCAATCCTTTAACTTAATCTCAATATTAAAAGTCCAGATTTGTAAAAAACTTTACTGATTGAGGTCACTATATATGGTGGCTAGTACAATCAGATCCAATCCCATAAATTTGGACTTAAGATTACCATTTTTAATCCTGCCCTCAATGGATTATCCAAAGGAAAGTTCGATTAGGCCTAATGAGTGGTTAGCATAGACTGTTAGAAGAATTAGGAACCTTATAAGAGAAACAGACAAATAAGTTTCACTATCCCCATTCCAGCATTCCACATCAACCCTTAAAGATGAGTATTGGGCCGAAACCGGTCCTAATCAGAACCGTATTCATATGACCTTTACATAAATAATAGGCATTCCAAATATAATCAAAATATTCACAAGATGGGCGATCTAGATCAAATATTTATTCCAATTTAAATGGACGGTCAGATCTATTGCTCAAAGTCCATATGATGTAAAATTTAGATTCTAAATTGTCCATCTAATGAACGGTTCAGATCGCATGCCCATTATACACAAGAAAATGTTTAAATCTAATAACCAAAGGTATGCCTAAAAGATAGGCCTATAATTGAACTTTAAACATATCTCAAGTTGGCCCTAAAAGGTGGCCAAAGTTAGGGAAGGGCCCTACACAAGCCTAACAAATAAGCCATAATTGAGCCTTCACATGATTTGAAGACGAGTCATGAACAGATCTGGAACGAGTGATGACCCATACTTGAGCACTGATGATTGGGTATGTTTTGTGAGATGGTCCAAACAGACACAAGTCTAAAGGAACAAGCTGGCTAAAAGGAGCACAAACTGATTGCGCAACTAGTAAATTCAGTGGGCAGTGGCCCAATCATCAGCCCTTATGTATATGGTTAGTCCGCAATGGGTGCAAAAAAATGGATCTAATAGGCTCTCTAGATGGTTGATAAAATTGGCCTACTACGAAATACACTAATGCCCGCATATACTCAATAGGGCCAGACTGTCCATATTTAAAAAAAAAAAAAAAAAAAAAAACTGAAACAACCTTAAGGGCCGGTATTCGTCTAAAACAGGGAAAGGCTCGAAACCCTAACCCTAGCTCTGGCCGACGCCCCTTCCCTCTCTCAAAATCCACAATCGGGCACCAAAATCAATGGAGGGATCAATGGCTTCACCACAGCCTTGCCTCCATCATTGCAACACCTTTGTAATCTCTGAAAAACTGGTAAAAATCACTGAATCGAAGGTTGGTGCAATAGAGAAGGTTTAGAAGACCATCTTCTCTGTTGGATGTCGCTCGTTGCTGCCATTAATGGTGGCCATGCTCGCCGATGATTAAGGAGGCCGGATCAACATCCACATATCGGGTCTGGATTTATTCATTAGTTTATATAAATGGGTTTTAAAAATCCTCTATTCTGGCGTTAATGGCATCCCACGCCACCACCAATGCTAGATGTCGGAAGAAGGTTGATATTAATCGGACTACCGATTACAACCCGATAAACGAAAATTCTCAATGGAGTGTAATCCCTTGCAATATGCTAGGATTCAATCACCACAAACTGAGATCCAACTAGCATAGCTGTCGACCATGATTGGCGATAGCAATACGATTTTTTTTTTAAATTCTGATCTGTTGATGGCATCAATGCCATATTTCAGCAATACGAAGACGAATTTAAATAGCCTAATCTGAATCTGGATAGACTATGATAGAACATAGATCTGCCCATGGGGGTTCCTGAATAGATTCAATGATCTGAGTGGATCCACTATAGTAGATGCATTGTTGGCTCTAATACCAACTGTAAGAACCTAATTGCAGAATTAAAAGGACTGTGCAGTGCATCGAATATGGGGATCGAGAAGGATAGGTGACTTACTTGCTTGGGCTATATGCTTCTCTGGTTTGGATCTTCCTTACTTGGAACTGCCATAGAGAAAACTGGAGATGGGAATTCATTTTTTGTATGTTTCAGATTGTGGACCCAGCATTCCTTTAATAGGAATCTATAAATGGGTGATGCAGTGTTTGAATCCCATCACAACACTGCAACCCCTTTGCTCCACAAGGTTTGGGTAAACCAAAGTCCATGTTCAACTATAACAATACAATATATAGGGCAGTTTAGATGCACCACCCCTTGTTATCCTTTACATGATCACAACTATAGTGGGATCCACCGGTTAGTCAACACATTCTCCTGACATCTGTATTAGATCCGGGCCATTGATCAGTTGGGCCCACTGTATAGAAAACTTACATAGGTCTGATGATGTCGTGAATACATTGTGTGGGCTCCACCTCTATCCAATACCATGGGAACCTATGATAATACCAAGAATGCACTCTAATATACATGAGAATTCTACATGGTACTAGTCATTCAGACTGTTTGGTAATTAAAAAAATTAAGTACTTAATTGTAAATATAACTCAAAATTTATGCTTTTTTAACCACCATCATGCCACTTAAAACTTATTACTAAATGCGGTAAGTCATTTTCCTTTAAATTTTTTAATGGATGTTGACAAATGGAAGCCGACATTCTGTACATGAGAATGGAGATGCTGCATTTCATCGATATCGTAGATTGAATGAAACATCGCCTATCACCCTTGCCTTCCTCGCAGTAGGGAGAAGCATCCTATCATAATCAGCGAAATAGTCGCGCTTCGTCCGTCTTACAGGCTCAACCACCTGCGGATCTTGTTTAGCCACCGACAACCAAAGCTTGTCGGCGAACAAATCAAACGGAGGGAAGGCTCCCTGTGGGGGACTTGCGCCACTCACTGGACGCTTGACGCCGCAAAAATATATGCAATAACGGACCAGGTGGTGACGATCATGCACCTCCAGAACCAACCAAAGTCTTTAGCGCTAGTCATGCCCCTGATCAGGAGAAAGAATTGGAGGATCTGAAAGAAGTTTGCTATGATGGAACAACAACATGCTTCCGGTGTACAAACATCGTTGGAGGTGATGATAGACCAGACTGAGTCCCCCTTCATCGATGAAATCATGTAGGACCCTCGGCCTAAAAACTTCTGGGTGCCCAGTAACATCCCGTCCTATAACAGATCCAGAGACCCCATTAAGCACCTCAAGATTTTCAAAGCATATATGCAGTTGGAAGGGGTTAGTCAGGGAATCATGTGCAAGGCTTTCTCCCCCACACTGAAGGACGCGGCTCTTACCTGGTACCGTAATCTGAAACCAAAGTCCATCAGTTCCTTCTCATAGTTGTGCACCCTATTCAGGTCTCAGTTCACAGGAAGCCGTAAGATGAAGAAAACTACAGCCCACCTAGCCACAATGAAGCAGAAAGGCGATGAATCACTCAAAGATTTCCTCATCCGTTTCACATTCGAGGCAGTCCAAGTCGAGGGCTACACTAACAAAGCAGGCCTCCCAGTGCTTCTTAACGGGGTGCGGAACAATGAGTTCCAATGGTCCCTGAATAAGACGACTCCCAAATCGATGGCCGAGTTTCAGGCAAAGGTTAAAAACTATATCAATGTAAAGGAGTTAACAAAGGCCAGGTGAGAATTCGAGATCGGGTCGTATGAGAAAAAGAAAAAACATAAAGCACGAAAAAGAAGGGGCGACTAGAGGGATTGGTCCCTTAGAAGAGGTCCTCCCATGGGGCATTACTTAGAATACACCCCACTCAATGCCATGACAGAAAGGGTCGTAATGCACATCAATGACAAGAAATATACCACTTGGCCACCCAAGTTGAAGGCAGATCCCAATATGCGATACAAGCAAAAGTACTGTGAATTCCATCGTGACCACGGTCACAACACCAGGGACTGCATTGCACTCAAGGACGAGATAAAATCCCTTATCCGTCGAGGACACCTCAAATCGTACGTAGAGCAGAGCGATTGATCTCCCAGAAAGTGCGACCAATCTCCCAAACAGGCAGATCGTCAACGATAAGAATCAACACGACCACATTAAGGTCGTTAGGAATGAAGAACACAGCTAGAGCCCTCCAAGCCTGTAGGGGAAATTCACACCATCTTCGGTGGGCCCAGAGGAGGAGGAGACTCTAATAACGCCAGGAAAGCTCATACTAAGAAGGCTCATGAGGCACTCCACGCACACTGAAAAATGGCAAAGCATCCTGAATCGAAGCGACAGCTGATTACCTTTTCGGAGGAAGACGGAAAGGGAATTCAATTCCCTCATGACGACGCCCTCATCGTGATACTGCGGATCGCCAACTACAAAACTCATAGGATCATGCTGGACACAGGAAGTTCGGCGGACATTTTGTACAGCTCAGCCTTCGATGCAATGAACATCTTTAGAAATCATTTGAAGTCGGTCCAGACCGCGCTGATAGGATTCAACGGTGAAACAGTTGAACTAGAAGGATGCATTGATTTCCTAGTCATCTTCGGGGAGGCCCCTAACAGGATCAACATGATGATCAACTTTTTTATCGTAGATCGGCCTTCGACTTACTGCGCCATTTTAGGCCGACCGTCCATGGCAGAGCTTAGAGCCTCCATCTCCTCGCTCTACTTATGCATAAAATTCTCCACTCCGGAAGGTGTTAGGATAGTTAGAGGCAGCCAAGCGGCTGCAAGAGCGTGTTACGAGACGGTGCTTCGAAAAGAAAAGGAGAAGCCGGTCAACCCCATCATAATGACAACGTCTCAAGTTAGAAAAACCTCCAGTCAGAAAGTACTGACTCTGGATCCTCGAGAAAATGACTCCAAGGGTAGCTCACTAGTAGAAGACTTGATTCCAATATCATTGTCGACTGAAGACTCTTCGAAGCAAGTCTGGATCAGGTCCACACTCGACGTCGGCGCTTAAGCTCATTTCTCTCAATTCCTAATTGACCATCAGGACGTCTTTGCCTAGTCACACAAAGATATGCCTGGCATTGATCCGAGCACCGTTGTCCACCGATTACAAGTGGACCCAAAATTCAAACCAGTCCATCAAAGGTGTCGTGTCGTCAACCAGGAAAGGCAGGAAGCCCCAAAGGAAGAAGTAGATAAACTTCTCAGAGCAGGGTTCATCATGGAAGCAGTGTACCTAGATTGGGTGGGGAACGTGGTACTTGTCAAAAAATCAAACGGCAAGTGGAGAGTGTGCGTCGATTATACCGACCTTAACAAGGCATGTCCAAAAGATAGTTTTCCGACTCCCAGAATCGACCAACTAGTCGACGCCACAGCAGGACATGCACTGTTTAGCTTTATGGATGCATACTCAGGTTATAATAAAATCACTACGCACCCACCCGATATGGAGAAAACATCTTTTATCATTGATCGAGGGTCATACTATTACAAAGTGATGCCTTTCGGTCTAAAAAATGATGGTGCCACATACCAACGTCTAGTTAACAAAATTTTTACGGAGCAAATCGAAAAAACAATAGAGGTTTATGTCGATGACTTGCTGGTGACGAGTTTGCAGGAATAAGACCATCTGACGAATCTCCTAGAGACTTTTCAGATTCTGCGAAAGCACAGAATGAAGCTAAATCTAGCAAAATGCGCCTTTAGTGTGTCGTCCGGAAAGTTTCTCGGATTCATAGTCGGGAGAAGAGGGATACATGCTAACCCCGAAACGATAAAAGCCATTCTCGACATGAAGGCACCCGAGTCTTTGCGTGATATTCAGCGACTCGCCAGATGAGTCGCCTCCCTTAGTAGATTCATCTCGCGAGGTAGTAACATGTGTCTGCCGTTCTTCAAACTATTGAAGGGATTGGCGAAAATGATGCAATGGATGGAAGAGTACGAATAGGCATTTAGGCGCTTCAAAGAATACATGAGCAATACTCCCATATTGTCAAAGCCCATTTATAGTGAAACATTGATTCTATATCTCGTTGTCTCGTCAATAGCTGTCAGCTCCACGCTCATCAAAGAAGATAACAAAATCTAGGGGCTGGTCTACTACATCAGCAGAGCAATGGTCGATGCAGAAACCCGTTACCCGACCATTGAGCAACTTGTGCTAGCACTAATCACCTTTGTAAGGCGGTTAAGACCTTACTTCCAGGCTCACATGATTATGGTCCCTATGGATCAACCATTACGACAGGTCTTACAAAATCTAGGAACATCAGGCAGGCTGGCCAAGTGGGCCATCGAGCTTAGCGAGCACGATGTGCATTTCTATCTGTGTACGTCAATTAAGGGCCAAGCAGCTATTGACTTCATCGTTGAATTCACCCATTCTGCTATCCCCGAGATTGTTGAACCCATAATCCAGCCGACCCCCACTCCCGACTAGCCACTGTGTGTTAGTGCACTGATTTGTGCATTGTATTGTCAATTGCGTGATCGTTGAGTCAGTCAAGTCTCGTGAGCCCTGATGAAGATTGAAGACTCAAGACTTGAAGACCAAAGCAGCTTTCCGCCCTCAAATTCAAGCCAGATCAAGCTCGGAAGGTAAGTTGCATATAGACAACCTATAGGATCCCAAAACATCCAAGTCCATGGCATTCAAATCAGATTTTATTTTTGCCAATTGATCCACGGGCTTAAGGTCAAGATGATTAGTCTTGGACCTCCATTATGTAGGTGCCAATCAGTTGAAAAAGATAGGAAATCCATCTCTTTGTGCACCGTTAAAATTGAGGGAGTTCACCCTATTTCAGGCCATGAAATGAGCCTGACGACCGGTCGGCTGAAGCAGGATTCAGTCAGAAAGCTTTTGAAAGGAAAACAATTTTATTTCTCTGGCTGAGGACCGGTCGCTGGTCTCCTAGGACCGGTCACACGACCGGTCGCATTTGGACGAAAAACGTCTAGCGACCAAATGGGAGAAACGTTTTAAAAGTGAGACCGGTCGCTGACTACCCACGACCGGTCGTTGACCTCCCACGACCGGTCGTAAGACCGGTCGCAAATGGACCAAAAAACCTCTAAAGACTTAGGGGTGTTTTTCATATAGGGAGACCGGTCTCAAGACCGGTCGTACGACCAGTCGTCAGACCGGTCGGAGGCACAATCAAGACCGGTCGTTGGGCTGTTTAGACAGGTTGCACGTGACCGTTTTCTATCCGTTGGAGCCCGATTCTTGGAGCCTATAAAGGCATATTTCGAGGGCTTTGAGGGGATAACTTGCACACCCATTTAAAGCATTAAGAGAGGCTATTAAGGTTTTTATCTAATCTCTTTTGCTCATCATAGTCTTGAGTTCATCCTTCAAACTTAGCCATTAATGGCACTACATTGAGTATTCAAAGCTCGGTTTGAACAATGAACTCAAGCATGGCATTCATGGCTGTCCCTATCATTGAATCTTCATCTTGAAGTCATTTAAAGCCATTGAATGATCCAATTGATGGTTCCTTCATTATCCATTGCATTGTAATAGGCATATGGAACATCAATACCTTCTTCCACCTACCCGGCACTAGTCTAGGAACATCATATGCATTGGTAGCTGATCGTGGGAGCTTGGAGAGGAGCTAAGGCATTCGTGGAAGCTGAAGCTACTCATCAATGGCGCTGAATCAGGGCTCAATCGTCTAGATATGTCTAGTTTTTTAGAGTCCATTTATTGAATCTCTATTCCCTGGATTAGGAAACTCCGGCGGGAGTGTACGTGACTGTCCTTGGATTAGGATAAGTGAGAGTTTGAGATCCAAACTCATCAAGTCCCTGGATTGGGCCATCGGCGGATGGTAAACACGGTCCTAGATCAAAGGATGTAAAGGTTGATGGTTAACCTGATTTAAAACCACGACTATAGTGAAATCCAGTGGTCTCATAGGTTGAGATTGGGAATCGGGAGTGGAGTAGGGAAATCGAACCACTATACATCGTGTGCAATGTGGTGAATGCATTTTGTTTATTTTGTTCCTTGTTGATCAATCTTATAAGTGCTTAACTGTATGCCCATCTTATGTTTGACAAAATGCTCATATGCCATCTTTGAATGATTGACACAAGCATGCATATGAACTGTTTGACTAAATGCTTCTCTTAGAAGAGTTGTCAAATTGAGTTGGATCTTGGGTGATCAATTGCTATCATTTACATGTGCTTAATTGGTATATTATAGTATAAATGCAATTGAGCTTTTGAATTTGCAAGAAAAATTAAAAAGTCCTATTCACCCCCCCCCCCTCTAGGACATAAGCATACCTTCAAGCTTATCGCACTAGCGGTAAAACTGCAATTTCACTGTGGACCCCTTACGTTGATAGGTCGGCATCCTCCCACGGGAGTGGGGCGGGAATTATTTTGATATCCCCTGAAGGCTCCAAGCTCGAGTATGCTCTTCGATTCGGTTTCTCTGCATCTAACAACGAAGCAGAATATGAAGCACTTCTCACTGGACTTTGTATGGCCAAATTCGTAGGAGCTCTCAATCTCAAAATCCACAGTGACTCTCAACTCGTGGTAAATTAAGTATCCGACGAATATGAAGCAAGGGAAAAGGTCGAAGACCTCTTAAAAGGGTTTGGAAGTACTAAATGTTATAAATCTCTAGAGAGCAGAACCGAATGGCAGACACACTCGCCCGATTAGGATCGTCCTCGGAAAACGACATCAATCGGACTATCCCGATAGAGCACCTTCCTGAACCGAGCATCACTTGGAAAGTCGTTCCCAATACTTTCCCAATCAATCAAGTTTCCTACTGGATAGATCTGATCATCCAATACCTCTAAGACGGACAACTCCAAAAGATAAGAAAGAAGCAAGAAAATTGAAGTTTTGCACCCCAAAGTACTTTTAGAGGATGACCTCATGTATCGACAAGGACACTCGCTTCCACACTTACAGTGCATTCGGCCAGAAGATGCCGACTACACCCTGAAATAGATTCATGAGGGAATGTGCGGGAATCACCTCGCCAGTCGATCAATGGCGTACAAGGCAATTCGCCAGGGATATTTTTATCCAACGATGAATGCTGATGCTGAAAGGTACTCTAAAGCCTGTGATAAATGCCAGCGATTTGTCAATATCCCACGGAAAGCCCCAGAAGATTTGACACCGATGACAAGCCCATGGTCATTCACACAATGGGGAATCGACATCATTGGCTCCCTTCCAAGGGGAAAAGGTCAGCTCACGTTCATTGTTACAGCGGCAGACTATTTCACGAAATGGGCTAAGGCCAAGCCCCTGACCTCCATCACCGACCAGCAGTTCAAAAAATTCATTCTGGAATCCATCATCTGCAGGTTTGGGATCCCCCACACCATAATTACAAATAATGGACGACAATTTGGCAGCAAGAAGATCAAGGAGCTTTGTGAAGAATAAAAAATTTAGCACGTGTTAACTGCCCCGTACCATCCCCAGGCAAATGGTCAGGTCGAGGCCATCAATAAAATCATCAAGCACCACTTGAAGACAAAGCTGGAAGAACATAATGGCGATTGGCGAGAATATCTACCCGAAGTATTATGGGCATATTGGACCACTACTCGGACATCAATTGGAGAAACCTTGTTCTCGTTGACCTTCGGAGCTGAAGCAATGGTCCTCATGAAGATCAGTATGCCATCATACTGAGCGACCCATTACAATTCGGAGATGAATGAAAGCGTCATGAATCTTCAACTCGATTTACTTGAAGAACGAAGGGACAATGCACAACTCCGGCTCATGAAGTATTAGCATAAGGTTGCTTGGCATTTCAATTCATGTGTCAAGCATAGGCCTCTCCATACAGGAGACCTCGTCCAAAGAAGAAGGATCCCAAACAGCACTCGGGACCTAGGCTCTCAAATATTTAGCCCCAACTGGGAGGGCCCTTACAAGATCACAAAGATGATCAAGCCCAGAACTTACAATCTAGAGAACATGGAAGGAAGGGTGCTCCGTCGACCATGGAACGTAACAAATCTATGCAAGTACTATCAATAGGAGACCCACATGGGGAATTATGTAATAAAGTTTCTTAAAGCTATTCTTTTCGCATATGCGATTATGCCTATGCTTATATACTTAGTGGCTTATGCTACCCAAGTATTAACGTTCGCCTATGCAACTGCACTCATACTTATTCAGTTGGTAGCCCATGCTACCCAAGCGAGGGACAAGGCCGACCGGCGCATCCCCTAACTAAACATTACCAATCACAAATCATTGCAAACATGATTTTGATTAAGCATTATAGTATTTAGAATGCTTTACAAGTTCTCCAAACAAACGCACATATAAACTAATCGACCTCACAGAGGTCGGTAATAATGGTAGGATCAGCAACGACGAAATCGGCAGCTGGAACGGAGGCAGTGGGCATCAGAGCAGTCGGCACAGAGGCATCAGGAACGGGGGCAGTGGGCATCAGAGCAGTCGGCTCGGAGGCATCAGGAACGAGACCTCCTCTGGAGATTTCGAGTTCCCTTTCGGGCTCTTCATCAGCAGCTTCGGTAATGGTCAGGGCTTCATCTTCTCAAGCGAACTCCATTTCCATGTCTTGAAACTTTGACAAGTCAAGGTCGGGATAAAGTCACTCGAATACCTTCAACGCTTGAGCCCTACCATTCTGATAGTTCTTGAAACGTTCCATTAGATATTCTTGGGAGGTCTGAAAGGTCTCTATAGCCTGAGCCTTTGCCTCCAGAATGTTCGGCTCGAGGGCAGCCCTCTTTACCTCCAACGCCGAGGCTACCTTCGCTAGCAGACCTTCCGACGTTGCCTTCTCTTCTCTCCTCTATGATTTCTCCTTCTCCAACTCCTACTCCAACGCCTTTGTCCAGGACTCAATCTAAAGAAACTTTGTCTCCAATACCTCATACCGTGCCTGGTGACTTTAGGCAGATTTGATGGCAGTGTCATGATTCTTTTCCAATTCCCGGATCCGCGCCTCCCGAACCTCTCTCAGCACTTCCCTCTCTTTCAGACTGACCTCGGCAGCCCCCAACTTCTTCTCAACCTCTACCAGTTGATTGGACTTAAGGGTGAGAATCTCTCGGGCCTCATAGATATCGTGATGGGTCTTCGGCACCCCGTCCAGCCCCTGCACTATCCTTATCACCAACCACTCCATGGCATCCTTGGAAGACGATCGGTTAACAAGGTCCATCGTACCAGACCCAATCTTCTAAAAAAGATAAGAGCAAATCTGGAACAAATGGTCCGGTGCCACATAGGGTTCGGTACCACCAAGGGCAAGAGCAATAATGAGTGGGGCCTGTCAGAAAGATTCACCAGGAGTCGGCACTCCAGTGGATGGGACGAGGACATTCGGCATGTCCACGGTCAGAGATACTGAAGGCTGCCCGGCATTAGATGGGACAGATGGGGGACAGTTTTTTGTCGCAGGAGGAAGAGAGGTCAAGTTCGCTGAGGCCTCCATACTCTGAGGAGGTACGACTGTTGCAGCAGGCCAAGGAGGTACCCTGGATTGAGGAACCACGGCCGAGGATGATGGTCGTGATTAAGCAACAACGGATGAGGATTTAACCATTTTCCTCTTCTTCTGGGATCCACCCTTCCGACTCAAAAGATTTCTCACCTGGGCAAGGTTTGAAGGGTCCATTCCTAAAAAAAAAAAAAAAAAAAGTTAGCAATATCCAAACAAATCGGAAGGAGACTAAACTGCAAATGACAATTTATGGTGATTAGTAGGGGGCAAGGGATAAGTCCCGCTCTAAAGAGTGACAAAGGATGAAGTAAGTACTTCACATCCCGAGCTCCATCAAACATCCTCCTTGCTACCACTATTCTCTCATTTAGACCACCCCTCAAATGGGACCTAACTGTTGCCTTCCCCATGCTAAAGGCCCAAGGGACAGGAAGTCTGGAATCCAACTCTGGGCAATACCAATTCCCAGATACAAAAAACCATCGGTCTTGACGGTCCTTATTGGACGATGGGTTTCCGAGGATGAAGTTTTTCTCATGAAGAAATGTTATGTAATACCACCTTGAGGCTTCACCCCATCTCTGTAAGGTGTATAGCTTTTGAAATTCCCCAAGAGCCAGTTCTCCGTTCCCTACTTCTTTTTAGAGAACATACGCCCCAAAGACCACACGCCATCCGTTTGACATTAATTGGCCCGGGGCAATGTTGTATCTATTCAATATCCTAGCCACACACGAGAGCAATGGCAGACGAAACCCTAAGGGAAACATGAAATCGTAAACCGCCACCTTCCCCCATTCAAGGATTGTCGGCTGTCTCCTCCAGCCCTGGTAGCCGAAAAATGACATCCTCTGGAACATTGAAATCCCGTCAAATGCGGTCAAGTTTTTCCATTGTAAGAGTGGAGGGATAATCTCTGGGCATGGGTCTATTCGAAGAAGAAGAGGCTTGCCCTTTTCCCCTTCTTCGGCAGAGGCCATTTGAGGATGAAGATTCAGGAGGATCCTCTTATATGGGCACAGGAGCAAAACTCGACGAAGACAACGTAGCAAGAGAGGAGGAAACTTACAAGCTAAAGAAGGAGATGGAGGAAGAAGGTGAAGCTTGGCGATTAGGGTTTTCAGAGTAAACGTAGCAGCGAAGAAAAACCCAGATTTGGATATATATGCACAATCATCACACCCCCTCACTCTTCTGACACGTGCCGTTCCCCCGTCCGATTTCAAAATCGAAAAGGCACGCCGCATTAATGGAGGACACGCGACAGCTGCACATTCATCCGAGAATAGCAAACGACATGTCGCATTAATGATCCGACGCTTCGTATGAGAAGAGACATATGTTACTCGTCTTTTCCTCTCCTTTCATACGATGGTAACTTTTTGATAAACACGTTCGACGGTTAAGCATTTATTTGAAGTTTTGTGATCAATTTGTATAAACATACAACATAAAGAAGATCATCGGTCGAGAAATATTACGTGATGTTAACGTCAGATTCTGTAACAGGATCCTCCGGTCGTTCACCTTCTCTCCAATAAAGATTTCTTCCGCCAGACCTGTAAGAAGACAGAAAGCAACTAAGGGTGGCTGGTGTCCAGCCGTTAGCCCTCCGATGCTTAAGTCAGGCAAAACAAGAAGAAGAATATCCAAGCAAAGCAAGACTGGGGATTGAATATTGTGTGTACCTTTCTCTTAATGGAGTCATCCCTTTATATAGATCTGAAGCGATCCAATCTGTTACGTAAGATATCGAGATCCCGATGATTTCGTGTACGATATGGGATCCCGCTGATTTCGTGGGATAAGATCCTTATCCTTAGAGATGAGATCTAACCCAATTACTTATTTTGGCAATCACGTTCCTTGATAACAATCCCTTGAGATTCGGAACCAGAAGAGAAGATAAGCCCAAAATTGACCTATACGGGCTGCTGGTAGGCGTGGTAGTAGCGCTGATTGCTCATGTAGAGCTGGAAGCCGTAGTTGGAGTCATAACCGGCGAAAAGGAAGGAGACGCCAAAGGAGCGGAGACCACCAAACTGGGTGTAGCCCTTCTTGGTGTCACAGAGGGATTGGACAAGCTGCTCGACGGGAATCGGGTGCTGGTACTGAAGGCAAAGGGGTGTCGCCACAGAAAAAGCTGTTCGCATGTTGGAATATGGTCGCGAGTCCAAGTGCTCGCTCATTCAGATGTAACACTTTTCAATGACTTGTGAGAAGGTCTGCTCGCAGATCAAGAAGGGAATCTCTGCTTTATTTGACTATCGGCTATGGGAGCTCGAGGCCTTGCGAATAGGTGCTCCGTATTTATCCATCCTGCGACTCTCGAACAGCTTATCTCGAGAGTCGAGTGGGCGTCCCGCACTTATCCAATCTACGACTCCCGAGCATACGATCTCGAGAGTCGAATGAGTATTTACTCGATCTGCGACTCTCGCTCAGATGATCTCGAGAGTCGGATGGGCGTCCGCGTAAAATCAGCTAAGTTGGATCTCCATCATTTTGCCTATAACAGATGCCCCCCAAGTCCTTACCGCCAAGAATTCTTAAGGGAAGGACTTAGCTCACTATCACACGTAACCGCCCGCTGCCTTCATCGAGAACGGAACCATACATGATGGGCTGGAATTAATGAGCGCCAGCCTTCCGCAGCCTTTGCAGCCTTTCCGCAGACAGAAAATGAAGGGGCGCTTGCCACGTGTCATGGGAGTTAATGGGCGTGCCCGCTCGACTGCTGCGCCGAAGGAGGGGTTGCCACGTATCACCAGATGCGGCGGAATGATTGCCTATAAATGTACGGAGTCCGCCATTTCTCCGGTTTTCTATAGAAGCTCTTCGAAGGGAATTTGCAACTATCTTTTTCATTCTTCTTCCTCCGGTGCTCCTTTTCCTTCTTTCTTTCTTTCCTGGGTACATGCCTTTTTCTTTTCTTTTTCTTAATCTTCTTAAAACCTCTTCATGGCTGGGAACTCTGACGAGACCACCGTTCCTCTAGGCGATGCCACTCCGGAATCCTCTGCTTCTAGCAGTGCGAGGGTTCCGGCAGGGAGATATACAGCATCCGGGTATCCTTCTGTTTTATCGGAGGATCGGCTGGCTGAGTTACGGGAGAAATATCTTATCCCCGACTCAGTCATTCTCCGATTGCCCGGAGATGGAGAGACACCAGACTCCCCTCCCCCAGGATGCGTAGCTTTTTACGAGTATCAACTCATCCTGGGGGTACGGCTCCCCCTCCATCCCTTCATACGCGACGTTCTACGATGTTTAAAGATTGCCTCCGGGCAGCTCATCGTGAACGGATGGAGGGTAGTTCTAGGCTCCTTTGCCCTCTGGGCTCAGACCGGCAACGAGGAACTCACGGCGGAGGAGTTCCTCCGTATGTTCCGTCTGAAGAAAGAACCCTCCAGCGAAGGCTGGTACTACCTGTGCTACTGGCACTAGGATAACTTCGTGCTGGGGAAACCCTCCTCGAACTATCCCGGCTAGAGGAAACAATGGTTCTATGCTTCCGGGAACTGGGAGTCTGCTTCCTCCAGGGGTCCAGGAGTTACCTGTTTTTTCTGTGAAGGTAGGCACAGTCCCGCATTGTGCAATTTTCTCCAATTAAGATTTTAGGGTTTCACTTCATTCTTTGACCTCTGTTTGTGCTCACAGGTATCCCGGCCTTGAGAAAACCAAATTTGAAGGGAGGGATCAACGAGAAGATAGTCAGGGTATACAAGGTGCCTGTTAGTGATAGGCACATCGAGACTTGCTTGTCTCCCTCGCGACTTGCAGCAGCGGGCTTAATATCCAGCGAAGAAGTCGTGATGACAAAGGCGGGAGAAAAGAGGGTTCTATTGCCTCGTCTCAAGGGCACGAACTCCAAGAGGCAGAAGAAAACAACTGCCGAACCATCTTAACCACCCGTCCGTAAGGGTAGCGATCAGCCTGCCCTTCTCGCGAGCACGGCGGGGGCACCGGCAGGGCCCAATATTCCCCCACTGGTGGTCACACCTGGACCGCCAGTGATAAACATTGCTGACAACTCCCCGGATGGGGCAGGGTCCAGCTGCCCCCCAGCTGAAGAGGCTCGAGAGCAAATAGAGCCTCGAGAGCCGGCTCCTGTTCGCGAGCTGATCCCTGCTGCCGAGCAGGGACCTGCTCGCGAGTCGATGGCCCCACCTCGTGAGCCGGCTGGGTTGGTCGTTGCCCAACCGTCTGGAAGTGGGACATATTCTATCCCTCGCCACCTTCATCCAATATGTAAATTTTTGTTCGAGAACGTTTCCCCCCAAACCTTCGGCTCTCTTCCAGAGGCAAGCCCTGAGAACCTCTTCCTCGAAGCGGGGGTGAGGATGGTTCAGGTAAAACCCTGCCAAGGCCTGCTTTAATCTGTTGTTACGTTCCAGAATACTTTATCTCACATATTCGTTACTTTTGCAGGGCTTAGATCTTATCCTGCGAACGAGGCGTGATATCGTTGCCGCCCGTCGCGTGATAGATGAAGCTGAGGGGAAGAGAGCTGCCTTGGAGAAGGCAGTTCAAGGAAGGGATCAACTCCTCAAGTCCCGTGAGGCGGTGATCTCTAAGAGAGATGAGGAAATTAAGATCCTCATAGAGAAAGTCCAAGTTTTGACCGAGAGGTATCAAGCTTTGGACTCTAAGTTCACGAAGCTTGCCGATTTGAAGGAGAAGGCGGAGAGAGAGAAGGAGATCTTTCGCCAAGACAAGATCTCGTTGGAGGAGCGGCTTGCGGAGGCCAGGTCGCAGCTCAAAGAAGCCAACGACAGCTTGGAGAAGGAGCGCTCCGCTCTTGCACAGCTCAAGGACGACTTGATCCACTGGGACGAAGAGAAAGTCGCCCTTGTAAAAATGCTCTCAGAGGAAGGTCCTCGGGCAATTTCTGAGTTCCGGACTTCGCAGCTATATGACGATGAAAGATATGAGTCATATGATGCTGGTCGCGGCTTTGCGCTAAGAGTAGTGCAATGAATGAACCCATCCTTCGATATGGGGGAATTCGGACGAGTCGCGACCATCATAGCTGCAGAGGAGCAAGCTGCTGCTGAGAACGAGGTGACCGAAGCCACGCAGGCTGGAGGGGCTCCAGAAATGGGCCCTGAAGTCGAGAGCGCGGCACCTCCTCCGAGAGATTGATTTTCCTTTTTGTTTTCCTTTCTTCTGTACTCGCGAGCAGATATTTTGTAAACATTTATCATTTGATATTAATGAAAAGTTATTTTTGAAAGTAGTGTTCTTGTTTACTTTCTTTCCTTTGTGCACTGAATGCCTTCCTGTTGCAATGAGTTATGCTCAACCCGGGGGGTCGTAGCGACCATGCCCTTGTGGAGAGACTGATCTATCGATTGAGATGTAATGTGCTCAATCTGAGGGGTCGTGACGACCATACCCTCGTAGAGATAGACTGATCTATCGATTGAGAGATGTAATGTGCTTAATCCGGGGGGTCGTGACGACCATACCCTCGTAGAGATAGACTGATCTATCGATTGAGAGATGTAATGTGCTCAATCCGGGGGGTCGTGACGACCATACCCTCGTGGAGATAGATTGATCTATCGATTGAGACTCCAAGTTTACCAAGGGTAGAAGGAAGGTCATCCATAAAATGGAAATGCGACCATCCTAGGTGAATTTTAACCCTACCAAAGGTAGGCAATTGGCCAAGGGATTGTATGCATCCTCTTCAGGGCTATTCAGGTCCAAGTAAATGGAATAGCGACCAAAAGATATCTTTCACTTTATTCATAAAATGTTGTTATGAACTACATCGAATCTAGGGGTAATATCGTAGCAAATGCTTCACGTGCCAAGGGCGACGTATGGGCTTTCATTGCATGTCTTCAAGGTAATAAGTACCAGGTCGCACAATCTTAATAACCCGATAAGGGCCTTCCCAATTTGGATCCAGCGAACGAGCGGGAACCCCGAGTCTTTGCCTTAGGACCAAATCTCCGAGCTGGAAGGACCTAGCCGAACTTTAGCATTTTGATAGCGAGCAATACGTTGCTGATATGCGACCGCTCGTAATTGGGAGGTATTTCTTCGTTCTTCCAAGAGGTCGAGATGAAGTCGAAGATCTTCCTGATTACCTGTGGGGTCATACTATTCGATCCGATACGAGGGCACTTGAATTTCCACTGGTACTATCGCATCAACACCAAATGCTAAGGAAAAAGGGGTCTCACCCGTTGATGTACGAGTTGTAGTCTTATATGCCCATAATACCTCTGGTAGAAGTTCTGGCCATTCACCTTTGCATTCACCAAGCTTGGTTTTTAAATAGTGCTTAATGATTTTGTTCACAGCCTCGACCTGCCCATTCGCCTGAGGATGATATGGAGAAGTGCGGAGATTACGTATCTTCCATTTGTCACAAAATTCATCAAAGGCCGCGTTGTCGAACTGCGTTCCGTTGTCGGTAATTATAGTGTGAGGGAGTCCGAAACGGCATATGATATTTCTCCATATGAACTTGGTAGTTTGTTTCTCAGTAATATTGGCTAATGGTTCTGCCTCGGCCCATTTGGTGAAGTAATCAACCGCCACAATTGCGAACTTATTTTGTCCCTTTCCCATGGGCAAGGGTCCAATGATATCGACCCCCCACTGAGCGAAAGGCCAAGGGCTATCAACTGGAGTCATCCGTTCGGATGGTACATGAGGTATAGGTGAATATCGTTGGCACTTTTCACATTTTTTAGAAAATTCAATTGCATCTGCTTTCATAGTGGGCCAATAATATCCTTGCCGCATCGCCTTATATGCTAGGGATCGCCCCCTGGGGTGATTACCACATGCCCCCTAGTGTACTTCGTCTAGAACACGAAGTGCTTCTTCTGGATGAAGACACCTTAAATAAGGCAAGGAAAAGCTCTTGCGCAACAATATTCCGTCTTGTAAGGTATACCTGGCAGCCCGAAGGTGAATTTGTCTTGCAGCTTTCTTGTCCTCTAGTAGGTATCCGTCTCTGAGATACATGATGATGGGATCCATCCAGCATGGAGATGATTGTACCGATATTACTTGCTTGAGAGTCGCTTGGTCGATACTTAGGTTCTGACGATGCTCGATGGGGATCGAATGTGATAACTCAGATTCTGGTGCAGAGGCGAGCTTTGCCAGGGAATCGGCAAGTTGGTTCTTCTCGCGAGGAATATGAATTATTTCATAAGTCTTCAGTTTTGCGAGTAGGATGAGGACACGAGACTTGTATAAAGCCATCTTTTCTTCTTTAGCCTCGAATTCACCAAGAACTTGGTTGACAATGAGCTGGGAGTCGCTATGAATTAACAGATTCTAAATTGCGAGGACAATGGCCAGTTCGAGACTAACGATCAGGGCCTCATATTCTGCTTCATTATTTGAGACGCGAGAATTGAAACGTAGAGCATACTGGAAATGTGACCCGTCGGGAGCCACTAAAATCAGGCCCGCTCCGCTGCCAGTGGCCCGCGACGACCCGTCCACGAAGAGTGACCAAGGAGGCTGGTCGCTGGTCATGGTATTGTCATCGGAGGAGTATGTGAATTCGGCGATGAAGTCAGCCACGGCCTGACCCTTGACTATGGTCTTGGGACAGAATGAGATATCGTGCTCGCTGATCTCGACCGCCCATTTAGTTAAGCGTCCGGAAGTCTCAGGTTTTTGAAGGACTTGCCATAGTGGATGATTTGTTGGTACTACGATAGCATGGGCTTGAAAGTATGGTCGCAGTTTTCGAGCTGCCGTGACTAAGGCCAGGGCCAGCTTTTCCATATCAGAATACCCGCATCAACCATTGCTCGACTGATATAATAAATGGGCCTTTGCACCCCGGAATCTTCTCTTATCAAAGCGGCGCTAACGGTCGTAGTGGACACAGAGAGATAAAGAATGAGTTGTTCATGTGCTACAGGTTTAGATAAAATGGGGGGTGTGCTCATGTATAGCTTCAATTGTTGAAAGGCTTCCTCACATTGTGGCGTCCATTTCCAATCAAACTTGGCCATTGCACGAATGAGTTTGAAGAATGGTAAGCACTTGTCAGATGCTCGCGAGATGAATCTATTCAACGATGCGATGCGACCAGCCAGACGCTGGACGTCCTTCAGAGTGGTGGGGGATTTCATCTCTACCAATGCTTTTATCTTTTCAGGATTTGCCTCAATTCTGCGCTGGCCGACCATGAACCCGAGAAATTTTCTTGCAGACACACCGAACGCACATTTTTCTGGGTTCAATTTCATTTGATACCTTCTCATTAGATCGAAGGCTTCTCGAAGATCAGAAATATGATCATCTTCTACGGTGCTTTTCACGAGCATGTCATCAACATAAACTTCCATATTCCTACCGATTTGAGCAGCGAATATTTTGTTGACGAGACGTTGATAAGTGGCCCCTGCATTTTTAAGACCGAACGGCATTACCTGGTAGCAATATAATCATCGATGTGTGATGAAGGCGGTATGCTGACTATTAGGTGGATGCATCATGATCTGGTTGTAACCAGAATAAGCATCCATAAAACTGAGCAGAGCGTGTCCAGCTGTTAAATCGACCAACTGGTCAATCCGCGGTGTCGGGAAGCTATCTTTGGGACATGCTTTGTTCAAATCTGAATAGTCGACGCACATTCTCCATTTGCCATTAGCTTTTCGGACGAGAACTACGTTCGCGACCCACTCTGGGTAGTCTACTTCTTTTATGAAATTGACCGTGAGTAGCTTCTCGACTTCAGCTTTGATCGCCATTTGTCTTTCTGCAGTGAAGGCACGTCGACGCTGGTGTACGGGTTTATGCTTCGGGTCGATATTGAGACGATGTACAATGACATTGGAGTCGATGCCTGGCATATCTTTATGAGACCAAGCGAACACGTCCTGGTATTCGGTGAGGAAACGGACCAGATCTTCATGATGGACACTGGTTAAAGAGGATCCAATGTATACGACCCTAGACGGGTCGCCTTTGGTTAAGTGAATCGCCACTGTTTCTTCCCCAGGAGTTCCTGATTGGAGGGCATTCTCTCTCGGATCCAACGAAGTGTTGGTGGGAAAGTTGGGTGAACCCTGTGCTATCTCCATAACGGGTGTCGCTTGAGCTTTCTTTCGATCTTGTAAGGCTATCTGGTAGCAAGACCGTGCCTCCTGTTGACTTCCTCGCACGACCCCGATACCATTTGGGGTAGGAAATTTGACACACAGGTATGAAGGGTGCAAGGCTGCCCCAATCTTAGTAAGAGACGGTCGCCCCAAAATGGTGTTGTACGCTGATTTTCGATCCACCACGAGGAAGTTTACGAAGACGGTAGTCTTTGTTGGATTTTCTCCAAAAGTAACTGGGAGATCAATGCTTCCTTCAGGTGTAACTACCTCACCTCCGAAACCGATGAGGGGGGTCGAAACTGGCTTGAGTAGGCTTCTGGCAAGTGCCATTTTGTTGAAAGCCTCCAAGTATAGAATATCGGCTGAGCTACCTGTATCCACCATAATTCGATGTGTCAGATAATTTGATACCTTCAATGTGACTACGATGGAGTCTTCGTGAGGGAAGTGAATTCCCGTTGCATCTTCGAGAGTGAAGGAAATTGGAGGATGGCTGGTTTTTTACGAGCTAGACGTCTGTTCCAGCCAATAGATTTGCTGGGGTTCTTTGGACGCCTTTCGAGCGTATGCTTTCCTTGAAGCTTGAGAGTCGCCCCCGCAAGCTGGTCCTCCGACGATGGTGCGGATTTCTCCCGTAGGCTCAGCGTCCTCTTGGTCAATTTGATGATGAGGTTGTTCCTTTTGGCGAGATGAGGTCTTCGCCCTTTCTGGTGATCGATTTTTACGAGCAACATAATCTTGGAGATGGCCTTTTCGAATAAGGGCTTCGATATAGTCTCGTAGAGAGATGCAGTCTTGGGTTCTATGCCCGTGATCTTTGTGAAAGTAATAGAACTTACTCTTATCTCTCTTTTCAGGATCAGATTTGATCTTTGCAGGCTACTTTACATATGACTTGTGTTTAATCTCCATTAGAACCTTTTCATGAGACCGATTAAGAGGAGTGTAATTATGGTATTTACCAGAATAAGGCTTCTTGGGAGAACGATCGCGTTGATCACGACGATATTTTTTATCTGTAGAAGAGGCTCCTTCTAGCTTGCGTTTCTTACCCTGTACTCCATGGCATGTCAATGCGACTTCTTCTACATTGATATACTTCTGAGTTTTGGCTTGGAACTCTGCCATAGTTTTTGGAGGGCTCTTATCTAAAGCAAACCTGAATTTCTTGCTCGTTATTCTGGCTATGAGGGCTGTAAGACCTTTTTCTTCAGTATAACCCTCAGTTTGAACGGCTTCGGCAGTGAACCGTACTGTGAACTCCTTTATTGTCTCCCCATGTTGCTGTTTCAGATCCATCAGATGGGAGGCTGGCTTCTTAATGCGAATGCTTCCCATGAATTGAGAAAGGAATATCTCCGATAACTGGGAAAATGAGCTGATGGAACGAGGCTTTAATCCCCGGAACCACGTACGAGCTGTTTCCTTCAATGTTAGGGAAAAAGCCCTACATATGATTTCTGAGCCATGTCCCTCCAACTCCATGAGAGACCTGTATGTTTCTAGGTGTTCAAGAGGATCACCAATACCTGTATACGGGGTGATAACCGGCGTTCGATACTTTCTAGGTAACGGTGCCTCCATAACCTCGCTAGTAAAGGGGGACTCGGATTGATGTATCGACGTCATGATGGCAGATGGCCGATTTGCCTAATATCGCTGTTCCATGATGTTAAAACGATCATGGATTCTTTTGAGATCTCCTTCCCATGGTAGGGTATAGCCTGATGTTTCGGCGGTGGAGCCTTGAGGTTGAGGTTGTCGAGATGAACCAGAATGTATAGAATGTGGAGACGGCACAGGAAGATGGTTGCTAGGTGGTGGGATCTGTGGTTCGTCCATAGAATGTCTGGAAGCCACTGGTATGGGTTGCGATGGTAACCCTTCGGAGGGTTGTTTCTGCGGCTCGGGGAAATGCTGATCAAGCCGATTTGACAGGGCCTGAACTCCGGCATTTAGAGTTAGAAGAGTATTTTCGAGGAAACGTAGGACATCGTCTTGATTTCCAGAAGCCTCCAATAATGGGTTTGCTGATGGCGTATTTGGGGCTCCTTGAGGGATATTCGTCGAACTAGGTGGAAGAGCAGGTATGGATTCCGTCTCATCGAGCGGAGGTGGTGCCTGCCTTGAAGTCCAAGGATGAATAGCTTTTTTAGGAGGCATCACAGAAGGATTTTGATCGGTGGTTAGAACGATTGATTTTGACAATCAAGTCGTTCCCACAGACGGCGCCAAACTGTTAACGTCAGATTCTGTAACAGGATCCTCCGGTCGTTCACCTTCTCTCCAATAAGGATTTCTTCCGCCAGACCTGTAAGAAGACAAAAAGCAACTAAGGGTGGCTGGTGTCCAGCCGTTAGCCCTCCAATGCTTAAGTCAGGCAAAGCAAGAAGAAGAATATCCAAGCAAAGCGAGATTGGGGATTGAATATTGTGTGTACCTTTCTCTTAATGAAGTCATCCCTTTATATAGATCTGAAGCTATCCAATCTGTTACGTAAGATATCGAGATCCCGCTGATTTCGTGTACGATATGGGATCCCGCTGATTTCGTGGGATAAGATCCTTATCCTTAGAGACGAGATCTAACCCAATTACTTATTTTGGCAATCACATTCCTTGATAACAATCCCTTGAGATTCGGAACCACAAGAGAAGATAAGCCCAAAATCGACCTATACGGGCTGCTGGTAGGCGTGGTAGTAGCGCTGATTGCTCATGTAGAGCTGGAAGCCGTAGTTGGAGTCATAACCGGCGAAAAGGAAGGAGACGCCGAAGGAGCGGAGACCACCAAACTGGGTGTAGCCCTGCTTGGTGTCACAGAGGGATTGGACAAGCTGCTCGACGGGAATCAGGTGCTAGTACTGAAGGCAAAGGGGTGTCGCCACAGAAAAAGCTGTTCGCATGTTGGAATATGGTCGCGAGTCCAAGTGCTCGCTCATTCAGATGTAACACTTTTCAATGACTTGTGAGAAGGTCTGCTCGCAGATCAAGAAGGGAATCTCTGCTTTATTTGACTATCGGCTATGGGAGCTCGAGGCCTTGCGAATAGGTGCTCCGTATTTATCCATCCTGCGACTCTCGAACAGCTTATCTCGAGAGTCGAGTGGGCGTCCCGCACTTATCCAATCTACGACTCCCGAGCATACGATCTCGAGAGTCGAATGGGCATTCCGTATTTACTAGATCTGCGACTCTCGCTCAGATGATCTCGAGAGTCGGATGGGCGTCCGCGTAAAATCAGCTAAGTTGGATCTCCATCATTTTGCCTATAACACGTGACCTATCTGACTCATCATTCGAGACCTGGTCATCAGCCACCTTAACAGAACGTTCGAGAACGATCATTCAGAGACTGATGCATAATACTTGGTTCCAACAAAATCAAGACTTATAATTACAAAGAAGACATTTTATTTCATCATCAAAATTGCATTACAAAGGGCCCCACGGGGTAAGTTACATTACAGAAGATCGTTTTCAAAGAACTTGAGGATTAACTGAAATTATCTCAAGGCGCTAGAAGAGAAAAAGAGGAAAAAAGAAGAGTAAAAGATGAAAAAAGAAGACCAAAAGAGGGGAAAAGGAGTTCAGTGCCTCTGTTTTCAACCATGTCTTTATCTTCAATCTTTATCCCTAACACTTCTTTTAGCATCGCTTTCCCACTCTATCATCCTTGGACCATTCTGTAGCGAAAATAGGAAGAGACAAAGACACCCCTGATGCAAGAGTTCCTACACCAGAGGCAGATATCGGCCAAGCGTGGACACCACATTATGAATCAACGGTCACCATCCTCCCGACATTGTTTTCCCCTCGAATTGTAGATTTCTACGAAGCGTGGAGTTCACATCATTAATCGGAGATTTCCACCCATCCAACCATGATCCATGTTTGCTAGCTGTTACCGAAACATCAACCCAAATAAGGATCTCGCTAGGAGCTAAGGAATCACCTCCACTCCGGAACTCAGGAAGACATATACTTACACAGAGGGTAGCCATGGTAACCTCTCATGGAGCTTGAGTCAAAGAAAAAACAAAGGGTACGTTTTATAGAACTATTGTGACGGTTTCATCTCCCAAGACTGCTATGCGTCAGCACCTGGTTGATCATCGTACCCTGTTTCCTGAGCGTAATAAATGAGGACAAGAAAACGAGAATATCGTCTTAATTCGTCTCGAAGAATCCCCTACCACGTGGTGAGCCATTACTCTCCTGAAATAGCACAAAAATCGAGGATTAGCTTTTTTTGTCTTCTTGCTCCCAAGTCAATTAAAATTAGACTCAAGAGCAAGGGGCTTGACTATTATTGGTTAATCTAGGTTGGACCAGATTACGCAACTAAAGGTGATGCAAGAGCACAGTACTGGCATCCTCAATTTTCACGCCGTGCCCGACTACTAAACTCTCGGTCGGGGATCTTTATCAATTTTGAGGGATTATGTCAGGGCCCTCAAACCCGAGGGGACGCTCAATTACTTATTAAGATCGAACGCCATATTCCTACATATGCGGTCGGTTCTCTTCAATACCCGAACGATCATTACCGAGCACTTGGCACACCATCACACTCGATCAGATCGAGCGTTTCTTCCCAAATGTCCCTTTCTGAGCGCTCGAGACTTGGGTAGTGTTCTCCGCAAGTCACAGGATTTGATTTCATAAAGTTCTCATGCGAGATATCCGCCATGCGCAGAGAACTCGCTTATCGCCTCCAAGGCAATCACTTATCTAGCCATGATCATGGCCCATCTTGCGTAAGAGATCGTATCCTAGTAGAATCAGAATCCTAACCCAATACGATAAGGATATACACTATAAGAAGCCCTTTATGCTATGAACAAAGGTACGGAATACAAAATACATATAGGCATTCATGGATTCCTTCCACCTTCATTGACTTAAGCATCGAAAGGCCATCGACCGAAATCTCTAGTGGCCTTGGTGGTGTTTGCGGGTCTTATCGATCCAAGCATTTCAGCTTCGATCATCCATCAGACGGCTGAGATTCAAGTTGGTCCATAATCAACATCTGATGAAGTGATTTAGCATCAACACGTACCAATCAACAACTTATAGACATTTTCACCAAAGCCCTTGGTCGCAATCACCGTCATCTTCTAACCAGCAAGGTGCACATTACAAACCTTCATGCAGCAACTTAAGGGGTAGTATTAAGAAAGATTATATTTCCCCTTATATATATTAAGATAGATTTCAGTTTCTTGTATTTTTTTTTTTTTTTTCGTTGGATTTGATTAGGAAGAAATTATCATGTAATTAATTGTAAATTTTCATTTATGGGGCATTTCCTATTATTTTTTCATATGCATTTTTTTTTTATGAGCTCTAGATGGGATGGTTAACATCATCAAACTAAAGTGATTCCTTGGAGTCGTGAACAATCCATGCTTGGACCTATTAAATAGGCATTTCAAGATGATGATTGAAACAATTTTGTTTCTTCACTTATCTTCATCATCAGTTTTTCATGCATTGATGAGATGGTTAAGATCATCACATCGGCTTTTGTGATGGCTTATGTCCTCAAGAAGTTGGGGAAGTTAACAATATGTCATTTTAGAAGTATATTATAAGATCAGAATATGCATATTTTAGAGAGCTTTCTCAAATTCATCCTGACAAATTGCTATACGACACACTGGACTTCCGTAAAACCTTTCGATATTTAAAGAACTGAAATATTTCAATATGATTTTTTTTTTTTTTTTTAATACAACATCCCTCAGGGTGAGGCCCATCATTTAAAGGGGTTTAGGTAAATGAAAAAAAAAGAAAAAAAAGCAGCTAATATTCAAGCTTGTCAGACCGTCCATCTGGACCTCATATAGAATTAGATTATGCATGACCCACGTCTTAGTTCAGTGTACACGTGCTTTAAATTCTAATAAATGAGCATTTGGCTCGGTGATCCTGGACCATTGGTCTGTTAACTGCAATAATTTTGTGGTGGGGCCCACCGCTCTCACATGGGTGCCATGATGAAAATGGAAAGCCCCCCGGTCCCAAAATCCTGCTAACCCGACCATCGAACTGTCCAACACGTGAATTTAAATGTTTTGGGGTTGCTATCATATTATTATTATTATTATTATTATTATTATTTTTGTTTCAGTCAAGTGGCCGACATGGTGATTGGATTGGCATGAATTTTGGGCCATCCTATTTTAGGATGGGACAACCCTGTTTGATGGATCGGTTGTCATACATACACACCACAGTGCCCCACGTGCAGTTTATATTACTCAATCTGCCCACAAGTACCACCACATTGTGTGGATGCCTCAAAAATAGGCTGATCCCACTATCATGGGGGCCACGACGTGGATTTGGAGTTTTCAGAATGGCAGTGCATTATTTTAATGGTGGAGCTCACCGTGTTATAGGAATAAGACATCCAATCCATGCATTAATTGGGCCCAACATAATGATATGATTCCCCATATACCATTTCAGTACGACCATTAGGTGGTCCACAATGGACAAACATACAAAAGCCATTATTAACAAAAATCACCTAGATTTTGAAAATCTTGCAATATTGTTGCATGCAGTTCTCAAAATATTGAAAATTAATACTATATTTAGTTACTATTTTGAATTATTCACTTTAGATAACTAAAAAGGGAAAAGGAACTATGAAGTTGAACTCATGGGAAGCTTCCCATGAGGTCGAGCTCTGTGGGCCCCGCCGTGATGTGTAATAGACATCCACCCTATCAATCAGATTCACCTTTCCATGGTGGACCACAGGCCTAAAACTCAGGCTAATCTATGACTTAGGTGGGACACAGTACCATAGACAAAAGTTGAGAGTGGATATCCACCCATTGAAATATTAATGATCATTTATAGGGCCTCCTGAGATGTGGTTTAAAATTCCAGTCCATCCATTATGTGTGCCCCACTTGGATGAGGGGTCACACCAAGTTTCAGCCATATCCAAAATCAAGTGTGCCCCCAACAATTGCGTTTAGAGGTTTTAGGCATGAGTTCACACTGTTTCAGATAATGTGGCCCATTTCAGTTCCGGATACGGTTGATTTTTGACATATACCATAAACTAGAGGGCATCCACAAAATGCATGGTGTGGATGTCCAATACACATCATGATGGGTCCACACAGCTCAACCTCATGGGAAGCTCCCATGAGGGCGACTTCATAGTACCACTTCCCAACTAAAAACATGTTAACTAGTAGTAAATATTTTAATATACTAATTCCAATGGAAAAACAGAAAATATCCTTAGAAAAACAACATATTTTGAATATCTCTTAAGAAATTGCTAAGAACAAAATATGTCACTGTATCAAAACCTCATAAATCATGTAATAATGGCCGGCATACTATGGTTGGATTGGCCTTTTTGAGGCGTCCAATTTTCACAATAAGTCATCCAGCTTTCATGGTGGGGCAACTCTTCTGACACATAAGATGCCATAAACACACCAAGGCCTGCCTACTGTCCAACACTTGCAACTGAGTTTATTCCAACTCGTAGACCTACCGAACTCATAGTAGATTTATAGATTTAAAACTAGAAACTCGGCCGGTCAAGTCAAGTAACATGGTTGAGTTTTACCAAGTTGACCCAAATGAGTGCAACTCATCGAGTCAATTAACTCAGTTGAGTTTTCCCAAGCTGACCCAACTAGATTATGACTATGCGCATGTATGTCTGTGTCTGCATGTGTATCATTCCTAATCATTTTATTTTGTTTTTATAATTATTTTTATTGTACAGACTGTGTATACACCTTCCACATGCAGTATATCGCTTGTTTTCGGTCTTTTATCATCAATGGCACATTTGATTTTCATCTCCTCTGATAAAGTGACAGTGGCAAGTCAAGTTTTTTCGAGTACTAATGGAATCTGGTCAGCTTCAGTTGATACATTAAGATACTATACTGTTGGCATTGCTTCACATGGATTGGTGTTAGATCCGTCAGTTCGGAGCCTTTACCTCGTTGGAAGACTCTACGGAGTTTCAACAAGAGGTCAAGGTATCGAAACCCATCAGGGTAGTGAAACATCTCCCACTGCTAACCGTATGACCAAAAAAAAAAAAAAAAAAAGATCTGTCAGTTAGTATCGGAATTGCATGGCTGCCAAGGAAGTACACTTCAAAGAACTTTGTCTCAAAAATTCACATACATTATGATAGGTAAACGAGGTTGAAATTTGCATATTTTTTAAGATGAAATTCCATCTCTATGTAAAGCTGGCGGTAAAAATCATTATTATACTTCTAGGACAATTTACTTTCATTTACCTTGACTCAAACGGTAAATGGGTCATAATTGTAAAATGGGATTTCTTTAGAAATTGGGGCATCTGTAGGCTTTCGGTGGGCCTATGTTGTGTATATGTCACATCCAACCCGTCCATTAGATGCATCCCATCAGGTTACATTCAAAGCTTGAAAATCATCTTGACCCAAATCTTTGGTGGGACAAAGCAGAGGGAATAAGGTGAGAGGGGACGCTGAGTCTTGATTCTCACATGGGCCCACCTCAGTTGCAGAACAAACAGATTTTTGTCCAGATTCAGATGAAGGGTCTGGATGGCCCAGATTCCATATACATAACATGGTGGGGCCTTTATGCAAATCAAGGGTGGGCATCTCCTTTCAAGTTGCTCCCTATTCAATGGCCCACTTGAGTTTCTGTTTACGTTGATTTTAGGGACCTGGAGCTAACGTGAGGCGACTCATCTGATGCATAGGTCTGATGCGATGAATGCACTACGTGGGCTCAACTTCTCTCCAATACCATGCAACCTATGAAGGTACCAGGAATGCACTTCATATACAGGGAATGCCATGTGGTACGGGAGCAACTGCACCCTAGTGGAGCGGATTGTCTGTGACCCATTGAGATGTTCGTGATAAATCGACTCCGTCCATCTGTTTTGAAAGGCAACAATTGGACAGGAATTTAAAAATAAGGCAGATCCAAAATTCATATCAGCCATAACAGACGAAACAATGGGGATTGAACACTTGGCTGTGACAGAAGTTTTGTATCAGGATGATATTAGTTTCTACAGTTTATCTAAGTAGTAATAATTCGATGAACCGTTTGGATGGCATCTGAACATCATGGTTAGCTGCAGGAAGCTTTCAACGGTGGACGTTGCTATTCCCACTTTTTTTGTTAGTGTGGCTTACCTAAGTTTTGGATCTGCCTGATTTTTTGAATCCTATTCTAATGTGGTCTTGTAAAACAGATGGACAGAGTGGATTTCTCACGGACATCTCTGTGGACCCCACACATCCCCGAGGACAAAGATATCTCTATGCCTGGGGTCACAGGCAATCCGCTCCCACACCCAAAGCTTTTGAATGATATGGGGTCCGTTCAACGATTCCAAGAGCAATGAGCCATGGTGCAAGATTCACACCTATGAGAAGAACCTAATCCTTTAAATGAGGCCATATTTTTTAAAAACCGTCTGATTTTTATGAGCGATAAATCAATTGTTTAGAATCTTGAAACCAAAGTACTACTTTGGAACACAAGATAATACAAAGTGGGGTCTACTAATTGTAGGTTGGCCCCACCATGAAGATCTCTCCTTGTGCAAAATCAACATGATCACCATGGTGTGTATGGATGGGATGTCAAAAAATCAGGCATGTCCGGAACTCAGGTGGGCCACACCATCTAAGATAATTAGAAATCATGCCTAAAACATCTAAAATGACTTGTATGACCCAATTGAGTTTTGAATTGGTGATCTGAAATTTGATAGTAACTCCTCATCCACATCTACCTGAGATTTACACAATAGCTACGTGTAAGATGTCTGAACCACATCTTAGTGGGAGCCAAAAACATTAATGAGGAAGGTTTTATTAGGTGGACGTTCACTCTCAACTATTTCATTTCGTGGAGCCTACCTTAAGTCGTTACCTAGGTTAGATTTAGGAATCTATACCTAATAGGAAAGGTACATCAGATGGTAGATTTAGGACTCCATACTACCTAATAGGAAAGGTCCATCAAATGGTAGATTTAGGACTCTATACTAACTAATAGGAAAGGTACATCAAATGGTAGATTTAGGACTCTATACTACCTAATAGGAAAGGTCTATCAAATGGTAGATTTAGGACTCTATACCTAATAAGGTACATCAAATAATTTAGGACTTTATACCCAATAGGAAAGGTACGTCAAATAGTAGATTTAGGACTCTATGCCTAATAGGAAGTGTACACATCAAATGGACAGTGGACATACGGCACATGGTGGGGCCCATAGAGTTAAGGTCAACCTCATAAGATCATTTTCCATATACATGTGCACATGGGATTAGAGGCACATGAATAATAATGTTGACACCTCTACCTTCATGTGGACATTAGCAATATTCTCAAATCTTTTGAAGTGACACGTGGCATGGTTATCCATCAGTTGAATCCGTTCATTCATTCTTGCAAATGGGGCCAATCACACTGAAAATATCACATGGATAAGATGAGCCTAAGTGTGGTCAATTTTTTACTATCATCAGTTTTTTTTATATAAGTCATAGACCGGATGGCTAGCATCATCCAACTAAAGTACTTCTTTAGAATCGTGAACAATCTATGGTTGTGTCTAGCCTACTAATCTCACCTATGGGTGGGTGGATCGTGTGACTAACCATGTGGGTGCGTTGCCCTAGGGCGTTGCATGACTAAAAAAATAAACAATCTATGGTCAAACCCTTAAATAGACGTTCCTAGTTCATGATTGAAACTACTTTATTTCTCTGCTCAATCTTAATCAGTCATTTTTCCTTGCTATTGATGCGATGACTAGGATTATCACATCAGCGGGAATTTTTCACCATGCCAATAACCCAATGGCATGAATGAATGAACAGTCTAATTGATGTTTGGCCATGCCACGTGTCAGCACATCAACCATAGCTGGCATCTTCAATATAGGCTCACACACTATACTTTTTGGGAGAAAAGATTTGAAGTGTTTAATAAAATCGCAATTGCCTATGGATCCTTTATCCATGCATCAAATATAACATTTCAACGTACATTAAAGTCTGTCCAATATTTTTAAATCATGATCATCTTAAGATGAGCTTTTCACACATCCAAACATCCACTTGTCAGGTGGGCCACAATTAACTGGAAAATGTACGGTTGTGAAAAAATATTCAAAAGCAATCTAAGCTGTCAACTTACCAAATCGACCACCTTTGTATATCTTTGGGCTGTAACATCTTACACGGTGAGGTCCACCTGATGGATGGCTTGGATATTTCACCTGTCTCCCACGCTGTCATTTGGGATGCATTAGCTGACTTGTATATGCGTGTAGGCTACACAAAACTCATATAACATTGTGGCAATCCAAGACCCATTGTATCGACTGCTTTGACATTGCTCCTGATCACACGTAGAACCAGTTGAATATAAAACTCCCATGCAACCCAGATCACGTGCCCCACGTGACCACACTGTGTTAAGTGGACGGTTAAGCTGCCCAATCGAGGTGAGTTGTGAACTGTGAGCCATTCAGTTTGGGCCCACCTGATTACGGATGGAGGTCCCACAAACTAAGATCATTGGTAGCCCATCGGATTACCATACTAGTGATCAGAAACTCATAGGTGCGCAAGATCTGGACCGTTCATCAGAAGGCCGGATGGTGGATGTGTCTGATCCCTGAAAATTATTCTGGTCCAATTATCAAGAAGGACACATATATATAAATTGAATGTGGACCGTTGGTTATGATTCTCTAGTGATTTATTCTTCATATGCATGTGCCCTGTATAATGGATTGGTCGGATAGATAGGCTCCTGTACGTTCACCATGGGACCCACCTGATGAACGGAACAGATCTAGCACAATTCTGCCAGATTCGCACGTGTGGAAAGCATGCAGATGCATTGCTCAGGCCGCGCGCTGAGCCTTTTCCATGATAAATGAACGGCTGGAAAAAGCCTAAGAAAAAATGAAAATGGGCCCCACTAAAATGACACCCATGAACACTGACGGATTATCGCCCTACCGTACATGGTCCTCCTAGCAGAAGAAAAGACATGCGACTAACGAACGAAAGCTCTAATGCAACAACTGCACATGCATTTCTGCTGTGTCGTCCACATCTCTCTAAAATTACATGCGAGTACAATGATCATTGGTACAGCCCACCTAATCCCCGACACTTGGCATGTTCTGATTGGTCTGAGTATTTGTGGTAGTTAAGGTAAGGAACAAAGTGATAAAAGAAAATGAATGGTGATGATTTATAGCACCATTTGAAAAATCAGCGAGTCAGCTATAAAATTGGGTGAGTTGACTCAGATCAACCAGAAAACTGGCTGATTTATCTTAATAATTTTGCTTGTTAGTATGGCACGTGTGTCTGAGATTTGATCTTTTCATCAAGTGGGCCACGTTGGCCTTTTTTTTTTTTTAGCTTAGGTCATTGTTTGGCAACTTGTCATAGACCCACCCAACTCAGTCGAGTTTTTTCCGACTCTCCCGATTTGACTCGGTTTTGATTGTAAACGAGTAGATTAGCACCACGAGTTTCATTTTCAGGGGTGAGTTGGGTGCGACCCGCCGAGTCACTGCGTAGCTTATCCAATAACAGCGTGAGTCTAGGCGAGTCAACTCACCATGTTCTTCTAAAATCAATTTCTAACGTTTTACCAATATTTCAGTGTCCATTAATTTGCATCAAATAAAAGAAAACAATCACCTCTTGCTATCATCCCTTTAACCGGACCCAAGCAACATTTAGGGAAATTTATTTATTTATTTAAATCTAATATCTAAGTAAAAAAGTTTGATTTGATTGGATTTTTTTTCTTAGAAATTATTAACTAAGTGTATATCTATGGATTACATATTGACAGCATGTTTGTTTTGTTGATTTTTCATTAAATTTAAAGAATAAAATAGTAAAAAATGTAAATATTCAAAATTTTAATAGGTTTTCTCCTCGCATGTGTTAAAAATGGGATAAGTATATTTTCTCTAATTTAATAAATTTTTACAATTTTTTGATAAAAAATAGTTAAAATAAAAAAATATAGGTTGAATTTTATTCAAATTAGACGTCTTATTAAAAATTAAAAATTATCTTCATATGATGGGCAAGGCTATCTTTCTTTCTTTCTTCTCCTTCTAGGTCATCCTATTTTTTTCCGAATTAATAAAGTTATAGGCGGTGTGCTCCCATGTTTCTGAAAAAAAAAAAAAAAAAAAAAAAAAAAAAAAAAAAAAAGGTTAGGTACCCACGTGTGGATGGATAGTGCTCTACACACGTGTGGGTTTGGCTAATCTCTAGAAGAATGATGGCCTATATAACGCATGAGGGCCCACTTGGACTCAGACCCAATAGACATGTTGCTTTGGTTGCTGCTCTTATTTACAGGTGAGATTCAGAGATAGATCATGATCCGATATTCAGCTAATGGTGGGGCCCACCACTATTGGAATTGTGGTCCACTTAATGGGCCCCTAATTGTGAGGATCATCGACATGTGATAATTTAATGGGTTTTCGTACGCGTAAATTAAAGAGTCCTAGTTGCATTGGGACACTTGGACAGTCCAATCGATTGAGAGTCCAATCAATCAATTTGGACTGTCCATTGGGTGCAAAGCCAATTTATCAGGGGTGCGGTTTCCGTGGATCTGGTGTTGGTGGATCCCTAACTGTGGGGCCCACTTTGATGCATGTGCCTCACATTCACACATTTCATCCATTTTGACAGCTCATTTTTTAGTATAATCCAAGAAATGAAGCACATACAAATCTTAGGTGACCAGGTCACATGAAACAGTCCATCCATTTTGAGAGCTCTCTTTTTTTTTTTTTTTTTTTTTTTTGGTATAATCCAAGAAATGAAGCATATACAAATCTTAGGTGGACCACATCACAGAAACAGTTGTAATTAAATTCCCACCATTAAAAACTTCACGGGGGCAACTGGAATGTTTATTTTCCATCCAACCCGTTGATAAGGTCACAAAGACCTAGATGAAGAGACCATACAGATATCAGCTTGATCCCCACAAACAATTTTTAATAGTCAATTACCATTGTTTCTTGTACTTTGGTCCACCTACTATTCAGATCTACTTCATTTTCTGGATTGTGCCCTAAAATTAGTTTTCAAAATGGATGGATGGCATGTATATAAGGCACATACATCAAGGTAAGCCCCATGGTACTCAGTGATCCACCCACCTCGATGGATCTAAGGATTCACACAAGCCACACCCATTTATCATTTGCCATGCAAAAATCACACCCATTAATAAAAGATAGCTGGATCTATCTACTTCGTGCAATTCAATCAAATATGAGGTCACACGTGTTAATGAGGGTCTATATTCAATTAATGTGTATGATTAGGAAAGTGCGAGCATGCCAGAGTCGTACTCGACTCAATGTTTGATTGAATGTTGGTGACCCCCACGTTAAGATGGTCGTACTTGACTCAATGTTTGATTGAACGATGATGACACCCACGTTGAGATGGACCGATATTAAGACCAAGTTCTATGACTTGGCCACTCTTGTCAGCCACCAGTTATAACAATGATTAGGTGATTTATAGATGGATAGGGATTAGTAGTTCCTAATGGATTTTTTTTACCTTGTGTCTTAAGGACTTATTTTTTTCACCAATAACTACAGCTAATGCATTTCTCAAGATGGATATGCTAAAAGAGAAGAAGGCTAAAAGCAGTGTTGATTTTTATTGATTTATAAATAATGCCCTTTACAATGGACAAAGTAACAAATAAATTAGATAATGAATAAAAAGAGATAAATACTTGAACCGTCCGTATGGACAAACAATGTAAGCAAATGGTCAGCAGGAACATTATCAGAAAGTTTGATCTCCCAGATAAGAACTAGGTTGATCAGGATCCAGCAATAGAAGGTTGTTGATATCTATCATGTTCCTAAGGTGTTGTAGCGATCTAAGCTAAGACTAGGCTGAAGTGTGGTAGGATAAAGAACAAAAGATAAAGGTGAAGGTAAAGATAAATTGTGTTTGGTGTGGCCTGGAGCTCTTTGTCACGTTCTCATTTTATAACTTCTGAAGGCAGTGAAACCCTCGCTTGGTTTTCTTTATTGGCTTACGATCCTTTGTAGCCACAACTTTTATGTGTTCTTCCCATAAGAGATTTTCGTAGTTCTGAAACTTTATTTAAATCTCTTGTTATCGTGGCTACAACAATTTTTGTATATCAGAAATTGTTTTGTGACTCCATCTTATTGGATTATTACTCAATCAGAGCCATCTTCAGGGATCGCCTATCATGACCTTGTATATTTGTAGAACTAGTGAAACTAATCCCACCAGATCCTGATATGGCCTCAATCCATTGGTTCTCATTTGCTCAGATATTTGGAATCTTTGTAATCATTACGATTTTTTCAAACGTTTCTGGAAAAATCTTTCATTTTGGAAGGGTTGTGAGACACGACCTTATTGAGCATATCCAAATCTATAATAGGATCCTTGCCTTGGTGGATCTTTTACAAATGTGTTGAGTATGTTCTCTTAATCATATACCACACGAAGTAGGGCATGCGTACGATTTTGTTCAATCACATTTATGACGGATGATATATCAGCGAAAGAAAATGGCAAAAGGCACCCTTAGGCCCAAGTATGATTCTATCATTATTAAACGCATAGTGCCAACATGTGCTGACTTCTTATTAGTCCACAAGGATGTGTAAAAAAATGAGTTTGAACAGTCAAGATCGTCTTGCATGTGTTAAAAATGAGATAAGTACATTTTTTAATTTAATAAATTATTACATTTTTTTGTTAAAAAATAATTTAAAAAATTTATTAATTGATGTTTATTCAAATCACCGGTCATATTTAAAAATTAAAAATTACAGGTCATATAATAGGCAAGGCCTTTTTTTTTTCTTCGTTTTTTGGAGCCCACATGAATGCTCTTTTAAGTCATCCAATTTTTTTCCAATTAATAAATTTATAGGTGGTGTGCTCCTACATTTCTGGAAAATTTTAAATAAACAAAAAAGGGTTGGCCACCCACATGTGGATGGGCAGTGCTCTACACATATGTGGACTTGGCTAACATCTATTAGACTGATGGTCTATATCATGCATGAGCGCCCATTTAGAGTGGACCCAGTACACTTATTGTTTTGGGTGGCACCCTTATTTACAAGTGAGATACAAAGATAGATCATGATCCAATATTCAGCAATTGGTGGGGCCCACCACTATTGGAATTATGGTCCATCTTAATGGTCCCTAATTGAGAGGATCATTGACATGTAATTTCATGGATTTCGTACACATACATGATACGTTAATTGGTTGTAGTTGCATCAGGACACTTGAACAGTCCAATCAATTGAGAATTCAATCAATCGATCTGAACTGTCCATTAGGTGCATAGGCAATTTATTAGCTATCATGCAAAAATCACACCCATCAGGATATGGTTTCATGGTCATATGAACTTGTCAGCTTGAGAAAATAGATGGCTCTATCAACTATAAGTACTCTTCGATCGTGAGTCTCTCTTTGAACTTCTCAGGAACTATATCATTCTCTAAACACTAGGTTGGTGCCTCATCAAAGATCACTTTTCCATGATGTCTTATCTTTCTCTATCACTTCTATAAATGTGTATTGACATGTGATAGCCACCATTACATGAGAATCCATGCATAGACATGCTCATGGAACCCAATGTGGATGGAGTATTAGTCTAAAATTACATTAAGAAGATTACCCTAATCATATACACAGTGACAAATCCCATTCTCTTCAATTTTAGTTTTAAATTTTTTAAGAGTAAAGATGCATTTGGGTAATATGAAAATTATAATTTAATCAGTAATTTCTAAAATCGATATTTTTCTGTAATTTATTTTAAACATGGTGTGTTTGGTCTTGATGAGAAACAATTGCAAAATTACAAATTCCTTCACAAATCTAGAAGGGGAATTTAGGAAAAAGTAAATCATAATTATGATTTACAAGATCTTATTTCTCTCTCCCCCACACCATTAGATAAAAGTGATTTTTTAGGAGGGCAAGCAGTTTAAGGTGGTCTTATATGATATATTATCCGAATCAATGATCAGACAAAGTGATTTTTAAAAGGGATGATCAATCAAAGGTAAGCCCTACTATGATGGACAATCCATATCAATAATTGAACCTTTATTATAATTAATATGAACTGTTCAGTTTATTAGCCAAATAGCCAACATTCTTCAATCAAAGCAATTATTTGGAAAGAGATGTCAATTAAAAGTGGACCCCATGTCTATTATAATCAATAGGAAATGTTCATTTCTTAAGCCATTGATTGGATTGCTAGAATTGTCCAATTAAAGTGATCATTTGAGAGGGTGGTTAATTAAAAGTGAACCCCACATGATGGATTGTCCAAACTTTCAGTGTTTGCAGCTTCCTTTGTCCTATCCATTGATCGGATGGCTGGGATCAAATGATCAAAGCGTCTTTTAAGAGGAATGAGCAATCAAAGGTGGGCTGCACACAATGGACAATCCAAATCAATGAATGAAATTCTCTTACAATCAAAATGGACCATCCATTTTCCTTTCCATTGATCAATTATCTAGGATCATCTTGTCAAAATGAATATTTCAGAGGGATGGACAATCAATGGTGGGCCTAACATGATGGACGGTCAAGATCAATGATTGAACATTCTCTATTATAATCAATATAAACCATCCATGTTAATAGCCATTAATTAGATAGTTAAGATCATCCAATCAAACCAATATTTTAGGAGGTACAGTCAATCAAATGTGAATGCCACATAATCCATGGTCCAAATTAATGATAGGATCTTGTCGATTATAATCAATATGGACCATCATTTGTCTTCGCCATTGATCAATGAACAGGATCATCCAATCAACATTAATTTTACATGGAATGAGCAAACAAAGGTGAGACCACATGATGGATGGTCCAAACAAATGAATAAACCTTCTCTATGATAATCAATTTGTAGCATCCATTTTACTAGCCAATGATTGCATAATTAGAATCATATGACCAAAGCGATCTAGGATGGATATGCAATGAGAGGTAATGCTCAAACAATGGATGGTCCAAATCACTAATTGTACCTTTTCATTATATATGATATATATATAGACCATCCATTTTGTTGGCCATTAATGGGTTAGGCTGAATAATTGGACTCAAATGATCAGGAGAGAAGATAGGTAATGAAATGTGAAACTGCATCTATCGCTCACACTTGTAGACGTTAAGCATGTGAAAACTTATAGAGCGGAGCTTAGAACTATGGCTAAGTCCTAGAGGGAGGGGGGTGATTAGGACCGTTCTAAAATCCTTTTAAAAACATCTTGCCTAATTAAACTAATTAGCAATTAAACTAGTTAAGCAACAACACTTTGCTTCCAAGCTTATGTGAGTCCAATCACAAAGTATACAAAGATAATGCAATTAAGTAAACTGACATAAGCATATAGATTATAAGAGATATGACTATCAACACTATGTCAAAATGGTAAAAAAATAACACAAGAATGCTTGGTTTAACGATGGACTTAGTTCGTCGCACAAATATGTTCGGTTTAACGACCAATCTAGTCCGTCGTCAATTCCGAAACAGCGTCGCAGTCCCGCTCGGGGTGATTTGAATACGGACCGTAATCCGTCGGTGATCGTAAATAACGACGAATTTTATCCGTCGTTTAGTTTTACGACGAATTAAATCCGTCGTTAATTAAAATTTTCCGACGGATATTGCTCTGTCGTAAAATTCTACGTCCGACGCCGGCCAGATGCGACTTCGATACTTATCGACGGACTTCTTTAGATTTAGCGACGAATACTGTTCGTCGTAAAAACTAACTATACAATATGCATTTTTTTGAAAAAATTGAGAAGTTTAAAAAAAAAATTAATTTTGAGAATAAAGTTGAGAAGCTTTTCCAAAAAAATATATATATATTAACATTTAAGAAAATATGAGATTTACAAAAAAAAATGAGATTTAAAAAAAATCGAAATTTAAAAAAGAGCTGAAATTTTGAAAGAAATTGACATTCTTATAAAAAATGGCTTTTTTAATAAAATTGGTGAGTTTGAAAATAAATTGGTTATGTAAAAATATTGTGATTTTTTAAAAGAAATTGAGATTGTATTTTGAAATAAAATTAAGAAGTTGGTTAAAAACATTTTGAGATTTTGAGAAAAAATTATATTGTAAAAACAAAAATTGAAAAGTTTAATAAAAATGTTAATTTTGAAAAACAATTGAGAAGTTCGTAAAATAATTAACAATGTTTGAGAAAATCGAGATTTAAAAAAATGAGATTTTGAAAAAAAAAAATGAGATTTAAAAAAGAAAACTGAGATTTTGAAAGAAAATGATATTCTGGAAAAAAAAAATTAGCATTGTTAAATAAAATTGATAAGTTTGAAAAAAATTTTGTGATTCTTAAAAAGAAATTTAGATTTTTTATTTTGAAAAAAAAAATTGAGAAGTATAATAAAAAAATTTGACATTTTGAAAATGAAAATTGTGAAATTTGAAAATTTTGTCATTTTGAAATTTTTTTTCTTGAAATGTTTAGAAAAAAAATTAACAATGTTTAAGAGAAGGAGCTTTAAAAAAACTGAAATGTTGAAAAAAAAAAAAAAGACATTTAAAAAGATCAAGATTAAAAAATTTGAAAAAAATTAGTATTTCGAAAAAAAAAATGAGAAGTTCAAAAAAAAATTACGATTTTTAAAAGGAAATTAAGATTTTGTATTTTGAAAAAACCTGAGAAGTTTGATAAAAAGAAAAAAAAAATGAGAATTTGAAAAAATTGACATTTTGAAAACGAAATGAGAAGTTTAAAAAAAATTAACATTGTTTAAGAAATTTTAAGATTTAAAAGAAAATAATCAAGATCCTGAAAAAATTTGAGATTTAAAAAAAAAAAAAAAATTGTTTGAGAAAATTTGTGATTTAGAAGTAAACATAGATTTTGAAAAAAAAAAATTGGGATAAAAAAAAGTAAGATTTTGAAAGAAATTGGCATACTGAAAAAAAAAAAAAAAACATTTGGCAGTTTGTAAAAAATTACAATGTAAAAAAAAAAATTGAGAATTGGTACTATGAAAAAAAAAATTGACATTTTGAAAAAACACTAAGTTTGAAAGGAATTGACACGAATAACAAAGTTAATCCAATCGCGAGGACTGAATTAACTAAGTTAGAACCCGGGCTCACCCAAGTGGGTGAGACCCTTACCGTGGGGCCATCTTCATGAATGTATTCTATATCCACGCCATCCATCCATTTCTCCAGGTCATTTTAAGGCCTTATCCCAAAAAATGAAGCAGATCCAATAATTAGGTGGACCATACCGTATGAAGCAATGGTTATTGAATATCCTACCATTAAAAACACCTTAGGGCACATCTTAATATTTCTGTAGCATTTACTTGACATCTAATATGTTAATAAGGTCACATAAGCCTGGACGAAGGGAAAAAAGAAATATCATCTTGATCTAGAGCTTTTATGGCCCATTACTGGTCAATCACCATGGTTTCTTATGATATGGTCCACTTGATGATTGGATCTACTTCATTTTTGGGAAATTGACCTAAGATTATCTGGAAAAAAATGGATGGACGGCATGGATGTATAATACATACATCAAGGTGGGCCCCATAGCAAGGGCCGCCAAGTCTTGTGTGAGTCGAGGGCGTAGGTGGGGGTACCACCCAGATGGACAGCCCAGTCAGGGCTCTATGAGGCCCATCATGATGTATGCATTTTATCCCTGCTATCCATCCATTTTTCTAGATTATTTTAGGGCATGATCCCAAAAGTTAGGTAAATCTAAAGCTTAATTGGACCACATCATAGGAAGCAATGGGGATTGAACACCTACTGTTGAAAATGTCTTAAGGGGCCACAGAAGTTTCGGATCAAGCTAATATTTATGTTTTCCCCTTCATACAGGTCCATGAGACCTTATGAATAGGTTGGATGGCAAATAAACATTACGGTGGGCCGTAGGAAAGTTTCAATGGTGGTCGTCATTATCACCACAGCTTCCAATGGTGTAGTCCACTTCCGTGTTAGATCTGCCTCCTTTGTTGGCCCATGCCCTAAAATGACCTATCAAAATGAATGGACGGTGTGGATAAACTGACAGGACCGTCCCTCCACAGTTGGGTCCTAGTATACCCAATCCGCGCCCATCTCAAAAAAAAAAAAAAAAAAAAAAAAAAAAAAAAGCCCTATCTCTTGCCCGAACTGAAAAGGGGAGAAAAGGGGGAGGGAAAAAAAGGTTACCGAAAAATCTAGCCACTTCATCATTGGCGTCAATTCCACCACCGCACGCCACCACTTCCTCCAATGGTGGTCATAACTATCGCGCATTATCTCCAGCAACATTGAGCAGGTCTCCACCATGTAGGGTTTGAAAACCCTCATTATTTCCTTTTATTATTTTTATTATTATTATTATTATTATTATTATTATTATTATTATTATTATTTGAGGGAAGGGAGCCCTAGAGCTTGCTACCGCAATTAATGACTATCGTAAGCTTGACAGTGATGGAGATGGCAATGCTGTTCTCTGTAATGTTAGCCGGCAATAATGGCTACCGCGATCGGTAGGTTTGTATGTTTGTATTTCAAAACCTAATGTGGAATATAAGCTAAATGGAGTTTTGATCCCGATACGTTTTTACCGAAGATGGATTTCAGTCGGCCATGGCTTCCGACTGGGTTTTTTTTAATTCCTACAAATGCCACGTTTTCTAGATCTGCAAATGCCACATTCTCTTTCTCATAACTTTTTATTGTTTATTTTTTGTTGCTACATTTGTTTTTAATTGTGTTGGTCACCAAATCCTTAACATGTTTTTATCCAATGTGGCAGAGTGTGATGGTTCTATTTTGTCACCAAATACAATGGGAATTTCAAGACTTCCCAGATCTAAAGGATTGAAAGTGATGAAGCAAGCCAATCCCATACTCGAACAGGAGCTTCTGGAATCCATTGTGGAATCATAATCGGTGAGTCGAGAGTCTCTTCTTTGTTTTGAATCTATAGTGCTCTATTTCAGTTCCTTTGACATGTGGATTGTAGCAACCCTTTGGTGCTCTAAGGCATATTCTAAAGACCAATTTACAGCTCTTGATATGGTTTTGAGAAATTTAGGTGACAATAAATAAATCTAAATTTCAAGTTCATTTATGAAATGTGTGAAGGATTATTAGATAAGGTTTTGGTTCGGCTTTCTTTGGCCACAGAATGCAAAATTTGACGAGGCTCACTACCCAAAACTATCATTGATTTTTTTTAGTTGAATGAGGTTCCAAGTATTTGTTGAAATGATTCTTTCAAGGATTTTGAAAGTTTGAAAGAAATAGAATTGGTGGGTGGAAATTGAGGGCTTTGAGCACAGTCTTTAATTACTCTGTGTGTATTTAGAGAAGGGAATAAAGTATTGATGAGTACTGATGGTTTATTCATCTCCAAAAGAGAAAAGGTCATGAATTATCATTTGCTACAGGATTTGCTTGTTGTGGTATTATTTGTTAATAGCTTGAAACTATGCATTAAGCAGTTTTTTTTCTTTTCGATGGATGTACTTTTAGAGTTATTACCATCTCATTTTCTATGAATGGACCCAACCGGTAACCAACCCAACCTAGGTGCCCAACCCGAATTCCTTTATACTCAATCCAAGACGGCCCGACCTATTCCTACCCGGCCCAAATGCCTGGGATTGTTCCCAACCCGATCCTCCAGGTAACAACTACTTCCTTTCCAATGATATTGATATTTGTCGAACCGTATGAGAGGAAAAGAAGTTCATTGCAGCTCCTTTTTATTTTACATTGTTTGGCTGAGCCTCTTTATTTCTGGTTACATGCAGGGCAATCTCAAGTTAGAAGCCGAAAGATAGTTCAATAGGTTATGTTTCTATTGAAGGCCATTTTAGTTGCACTGAATTAGTTTCTACTGTTAACCAACTTAGAAATGTTGGATGTGTGACTTACAAACATCATCTGTCAGTAAATTACTCTTTACTTTTTATCATCAATATTTCTTTCGTTAGACTTGGGTTTGCTGACATTCAAATTTACAAAAGAATGGCACGTACAAAAGGAAAGAAATTCAATTCTATTTTTCATTTCTTCGGGTATCAAGCTCGCGAAGCACTCCCATTTAAGTTCAACTATGATTATGCATATGCAAGGCTTTTAACCATCACTTGATTTTACATTTATAATTAGAAAAACTACATGCATGTTCTCGGCCATGCTTCTCATCTTATAGTTTTTGGATGTAATGGTTACATGGCTACAGTGATCTTATTAGTGTTGTGACTTAAATGTTAGATGTGTGACTTGAAACAGTTAGTTCCATTTTATTGTTCTAGTTTTGAATTGGTGTATTGAATTATTTTCTAATATTTAAAGATACCAGGTGTAAGAAATTCAAAATGCACCAAAAGCATGCTGATTTTTTTTCAAATGATCGAAAATTAACGACGAACTAAATCCGTCGCTAATATTCCAAAAGTTGGAATTCAACGACGGATACTGTCCATCGATTTCTATAAGATTACTGACGGACTTAATCCATCGTTATCAATATAGAACATACGAGGAATGGGCGTTTGTTTGGATTTTACGACGGATAAGATCCGTTGTTTATGGAACGACGGACTATATCCGTCGTAATATATCGACGGATTTGGTCAGTCGTTTAAAATTAACAATCGGCAAAAAACGTGTGACCATGCGACGGACGAAGTTCGTCGTTAATCTGGACTAGGTTTGTTGTTTTTTCACAATTTTGGCGTAGTACAAGCTACTAATCTTTATACAATGTCTAGACTACAAAGATATACTAGTCAGCCACTTAATTTAGAAGTAAAACTACTACATTTGTATGAGAATCTACCTATCATATATAATATACATTCCATTTAAGCATTCATATAATTAACAATTAAAGATAATGCAAGAATAAAAATGTGCTCAAATGTCAATCTCAAATATAAGTATATATAGTGATTCGACTACGTGTCTACTCCACTTTCGATTGTTGTTCCCACCCGATGAGAACATCAAATTTCACTAAGGAGTTTAAATCAGGTTCCTCCAAACCTAAGAGTTTTAAATAGGTTCCTCCCAACCTTTACACGGAGGTTTTGGCACAGGTTCACCTCTCAACCTAAACGATGGTTTTACGTGTTTACTTCTCAACCTAAGTATTTGCAGGTTCCACTCAACCCAGGAGTTTAAACAAGGTTTCTCCCTACCTATGACTTTTGACGAGGTTTCTCTCAACCCTTCAGTTCTAATCTAGGAATCTACAATGATTTATCAGGCTAACCAATAACCTACACGTACACACCCGCGTCGATGGCTCCCCTTGGAGACTTATGCGATTTTCAATAGGTGCCTAACCATCAACCTTGAATTCACACTCGATCCTACCAAAAGGAAGAAGTGTTAAAGAACTCTCAAACTTAACACTTACTTGTCGGATTGAGTCTCTTGTTCAACGCCACTTGGGTTGATTAATCTCTGTTCTCACATGCTTCAATCAGCTCCCGTTTGCTCCCCCGATTATGTTGCTGATGCGTTGCTAATGCCTCAGCTCCAACGATCAATTACCTTGCATGTGATACCCAAAAGAGATGTCCAAGGTGCTAGGAGTGGTGGAAATTTTCTACAACCAATAGAATTTAGTTGCCTAAAGGAATTCCACCTAATTGGATCTCTAAGGAGGTTTAGACTAAGAATATACCTATGGTGTAGGTGTCTAAAACATCTAGAGATCAAGTGAGAGCAAGTTCATCTTTATATGAGCTTTGAATACTCCATCTTGTGAAGGAAGATGACTTGGGTATAATAGGATTAGAGCCTAAAGATCAGGGCAATGGGGGTGGCTTCTAATGCTATCAAATCTCTCTTTTTTGTTTCCCTAAATCGCTCTCCGTCTTTATATAGATAAAGCTTTGACGGATGAAAAATGACAAAAAATGGCTAGCTGATGACCGATTGCACCTCAACTATGACCGGTCTCTCGAGGTCGTCGACTAGGCGCTCAAAGAGCATCGACCGGTCCAATTAAGGCATGGGACTGGGTTTTCTTGTTGTCCCAATTGAGGCCCTAGCGACTAGTCTTACCAAGCCGGTCGACCGGTCGCATAAACCAGTCAACCGGTCTGCAACTGGTCTAATTGACCAGGGATCCAGCTTTGCTCGTTAACCCATCTTTGGACTTTGGCGACCGGTCGCCTAGTACCTGCGACCGGTTGACAGACCCATGAGTTATGTTGCTGTTCTATCTTGGTTACAGTAGTTTATGTAACCTCTTAAGCCTTTATAGGTGATCTTTTGGGGATACCTAAGGCATTTCTAAGAAGACTAAAAGTTTACCCATGGGGTCATGCCATCTAGAGGTTTGGTTTTGGTTTTGGTTCATGGGTTTTGGCTCACTATGGCATCTCATTTATCTGTTTCTTCTTCCTTGATGCAGCTGGTCCACTTGAGTTTTTGGTCTTCATCTTTTTTGGACTCATCCAACACCTAGACTCGTTGACCTACGTAATTGACAAACAATTAATGTGCACTAGTATACCACAAAAAAAGTGCACTAACAAAAGGTGGGTCACACAAGATGGGATAATTCAAATAAATTATAGGACCTTCTCTATCATAATCAATATGCACTATCCATTTTCATAGCCACTGATTATACGGATATGGTCATTGATATTTAGGGGTTTGAACAATGAAAAGGGGATCCACTTATTAGATAATAAATGATGGGACCTTCTTGATTATAATCAATATGTGCCATCCATTTTCCTAGCCACTGATCATACGGATGTGGTCATTGATATTTACGGGGTTGAACAATGAAAAGTGGGCCCACTTAACGGATAATAAATGATTGGGCCTTCTCTATTATAATCACATCAGTTCATCCATTTCCTACCATTAATTGGATGGTTGGATCATCTAATCAAAATGACTTTTTGGGTTGTATGTCTAATCAAAGGTGGCCAAATCAGATGACCTAGATTGCTAGAACGGTCCAAAGTATTATTTGAATTGTGCATCATAATTGTTCCATATTTTATTCCCTTTGCCTATAAATAAGGGCTACATGTGTAATATTTTATTAAGCAATCCAAACATTCACAAAGCTAAAAATTATGCTAAATATTAAATAAAATTGTGATTTAAGGTAAGCTAGCCAAGCAGCCAATAAAACATAATGACTTCGATTTTACATTGAGAATTTGTTAATATCAATAAAACAAAATTGTAATTAAGAATGGTTTGCATGCCAAACGGAATCTGAAGATCTTTTTTGGTTTTTTCTTGAGATATTGTGAGGCCAGTTCCTCTACAAGTATATACGATTCACTTACCTGTAACTGTTATTTTATGATTCACCTACGTCCCACTTTGCCTATTCACACATTCACCTGCTTGTACTTGTGTGTATTTCGTTCAATACTCGCATTAGGTGAGCCTGTCCATGATGATAGGATGCTCTATATAAATTGTCTCATTCTATCATTAGGTGGAACACACTGGAAAATAATTGATGACCACCCATAAACTTCCACATTCACTATCATGGCCCACATGATAACTGGAATATTAATGGATTGATGGGGTTGAAGGCCCTACAGAGATAAGCCTGTGAGCAGTCATCTTTTTGGCAGTTTTCAGCAGAAATTGGCAGATTGCATAGAGGTTGGGGTGTGCAGCTTGGGGCAGCTTTGCTCTATGGGTGTGGTCTTTGCTGTAGTCTCTACCGATCCTCGCTGTGGAGCGGCCGCGAGCTGGATGGCTAGAGTTCTCGTCGTTTGGAGGTCCAGCTGGGTCCAATTATGCCCTGTCCCAGTGATTGTAGTGAGAGCAGCTCTCAAAGTTGAGTTAGGGACTAAAATCAGGCATTGCTTGGAGAAAACAGCCTTAGGATAGAGGTTGTTTCCTCTTGGGCCTAGGTTATATACAAGGTGGGATATGATAGGCGAGGGCTCAGCTTTTACTCCAGCGCTGCCTGAATGTGTATTCTCTTTTTCTTATTAATTTATATTTTTCTTTTGAAAAAAAAAAAAAAAAACTGGAATATTAATGGATTGATTTGTGGGCATCTAGCTTTCATGATGGGGCCACTCTCCTTATCAAATTGGATGCCATTCACAGACCAAGGTGGTCACTAGGCGCCATCTTTGTAGAATAAACTTATTGCTGAAAAGAAGTCTAAAAATATTTATTATAAGCAATTTTTAATTTATAAGTATAGATATATAGAGATATGCTCACCTGCATAGCTTTTAAGGTGAGAAGTCGTGCTAACCTTGCACACGTTTCATGGGCACAAAATCTGAACAGTCTACATGATGCGGCACCCCATAAAACCCTAGGGCCCAACTTTTAGCCTGATCCAAAACTTTGGTGGGCCATAAATCCCATTGCTATAGCCCAAATTTCAACGCAAGTAAGACGTGGTAAGAAGAACACTGTCTCTCTCACCGGGTAGATAACTTGAATAAACAAGAGAATAAAGAAAATAATTCCTAAAAAATTAAAATAATTGTATTGAATGCTTAAACCGGAATTAAAATGCATATAAATAAGAAACTACACCCTAGGTAGAGTATCAGACTCCAACTCGAACTAAAATCCATAGAAATCCCAACTTATTATAAATAGTAAAATTATTATTTATAAAAGTCTCTCGATCTTACTAGAACTTATGGTTGTCGGCTGAAAATAGAAAGTTTTCAAACAGGCCAACCACATTGTTCTACTACTTATTCTAAGCCCTTTTCATGTTGGGCACGACTCCTAAAACCCTATGGATCAAAAGACATAATTAAAACAAACTTACTATAAATAGTAAAATTAAAATAAAACTAGGCTAATGACCGATAATCAGGTCGAATCTTGCAATTTGGCATGGGCAACCCAGCATAGCAGATTGGTTGACTTTACTAGCTCAAACTATCTAAAAATCATATAATATATGTCCAGAAACTCATTTCGAATTGCGAGATACACCGTTCTGGTGGTCTGGATCACTTCCAACTCGGACTGGTCTTCTTATGGTCCATTTGGGCCATGAAATGGTTGGCGACCCACTCTACATCAAATATGGGCCCTAAGGATTTCATGGGGTACCGCATCATGCAGATCATTTAGATTTTGTGCCCATGACACGTGTGTAGAAGGGCGCACAAGTTCTCACCATAAAAGTTGCCTAATGAGCATATATGTAGATATACAAAATGAAATAACAATAAATTAAGTGAAAAAAATGCTACAATTGCAGGACAATTCCGCTATAAATTCTTCAAAAAAAAAAAAAACATTATTGAGAATTTGAGAATGCCATCTAACTTAGTGAAAATATGGTGAAAATTTCAAAATCTCAGCAGTACATCTGTGACGGTTATCATACAATTGATTGGGGTCACTTAATAGAGGGTTGAAATGAAAAGCATTTAGCAGAACACATTTAACAGGAAACAAGAAAAAAGAATAAGCAATTATATGATTGTGTCAATCCAAACGTGTGGATTGCTGTTCGCAGGAATAGTTTTCTAGTTTGAGGGGAGTGGATTGCCTGTGACGGCCCCCGGCACAGAGCCCATAGAGATGTCCGTGAGAAATCCACTCTGTCCATCTGTTTTGGAAGACCACGATAGGATAGTAATATAAAAATCATACAGATCCAAAACTCAGGTGGGCCATACCACATGAAACAGTGGGTATTGAACGCTTAACGGTGACAAAAGTTTTGCATCAGGAAGATATTATTTCCTACAGTTTATCTGAGTGTTAGTGATTATATGAACGGTTTGGATGGTATATAAACATCATGGTCGCTCATTTAGTTTGATTTGTAGGAAAGTAGAATGTTAACATGTATGTTTATTCGTTTTCATTGAAATACATTAGGTTTCTAAGATGTAGTCTTCAATGCTTATAGTCCGATTCAGACCACGGATGATGCTAATTAACATCTCGATTTCTAGCCTAAAAATAGACGATTTGAGAGAGAAAGCAACAGCTTACCAAAAACCAGCTGTGAAACACACCGTTGGGGGGGGCAGGACCTAAACCTTCCCCTGTATATTGGCCTTTTACAGGCAACATTGTCCTTCCCGAATGTGTCACTTTCTTTAGGATGGCCTATTCATTGAGCTCATGTTCAATGCAGAAAGGTACTATGAATAGTAGACAGTCCCACCTCCTCCAGAATCTGAATGGTCTGCTAAACCTGATCTATGCAGCTGGGAACATCCAAGATGTGTGGGGCCCACCATGTTTTATATGTAAGTCCACTCCATCCATCAGTTGAGAACCATTATTTTAACCCAAAGTGTAAAATGTCATCTTGAGAAAAACCTCGGATGGGGCACACCAACGGAACAATGTAAATTTGCTCTCAAAACCTCTAAGTTCACATGGTGTGGCCTACGTAATTCTTTTAAGGCTAATTTTTGTATTCTGCTTCAACCTGACGAGATAGATCTGATTAACAGTTTTGATAAAGGACACACATCCTGGTGACCCCACAAACAAAGCTATGGTTGGCATCCCATCTTCATTATTCGTTATTGTGTAGCCTAGTTGAGTTTTATATGTAACTGATTGTTTTCCTGGGTTGTAGTATCGAAGATAGAAAAAGATAGAACATGATGAATGGAGTGTGTGTGTGTGTGTGTGTGTAAGAGACGTGGGCTCCACAAGCTTGGGTGTATTATGTGCCTCAAACAGGTGTTGGAGAGGATTGCGGTCCCTTGAGGAACTATCCGTATCTACTTAACATTATGTGATTAAATTCCAATTATCATATTGGCATCTTTAAGGAAAAAAATCTTAGCTAATTCAGATGGTACTAAGGTCTCCTAGATTTGGTGTCAAATTACTAAAATGCCTCTTTATTTTTCTTTAGAAAGTGTCAAAGTTATGAATAGTAGGGCGCAATTAGCATGTATATGACATACAAGGCGTCCAAGATATACATCCGATCCACACGGTACAAATATTTATTCCAACAAAAAGAATCCAAATTTCTAGTACAATTGGACCAAAAGAAGCCCGACGGTAGTAAAAGTAGTCTATCAAATTTGGGCCCAATCCTAAGTAGGAAATGAGGTAACTAGGCCTTGGTGTGTCAGGATCAAAGAAATTCATTCCGGGTTTGGATAAATTGTCGTTTGAAGTCTAAACTATAAAATGGGCGTAACTTTTGATCTGAGTATCATCATGGAATACACAACTTATCAATTTTTACTGCAATGGGTCATCTGGGGTCCACCAACCCACATTACAGGTCACATCGGTCCATTTTACGAGAAAACACTTCCTTCGGTTCAAAATTATGATTTTAGGAAGAAAAAAAAACTCATTATTTTTAGTAATTTCTAATTTTGACATATTTCCTTCATTTTGGAGTTTTAGTATATGTGGTCTTCTTAGAAATTTCTTGTAAACATGCTAGGAATCATCCAACACGATTAATTTATGACTTTTTATTTTTAGCGAAATTTATCATTTTGGGTAGATTCTACTTTAGTCGATTTAGAACGCTTAATTGGAGTTTTGTTTTCTCTTTATATGTGATGTAATTCGAAAGCATGAGGATTATTGAGTAATAAAATTTTGAAATTTTCTTTTTTATGCTATAATTCAAGAATAACCTTGTGGATTTAAGGTTTTGCCAACTTGAAGAAGATGGTGATCTTCCTTTTCATTTTTTCACACTCTTCTTCTTGGGACTCATGGAAGCAACTCAGAATAGAATCAAATAAAGTAATCACAATCACACCAAGCAAATCTAACCATAAAAGATAAACAAATTTACATGAAAAAAGTCCTTGCGAAAAAGGAAAAAAAAAAAAAAAAAAAAAAAAAAAAAAAAAAAAAAAAAAAAAAAAAGACACAAATCAAATCATTATCAATAACGAAAGTACAAGAGATAGAGAACACTTACAAATCAACCCTGGAGAGAAAATCCTAGCTTTTCTTCTCTCAAAACCCCTCTAAACACGTTTAGAAATAAGTGTTAAACCATAATCCTTATTACACCCGCTTATATAGCATTAAACCGAAAATAAAAATAAAATGTGCAAAATTGCACTAAACAACACGTGGCCGTCGATCAATCGGCCTGAGAGTTTCATCGATCAAACTTGGCCAAATATGCCTAAATGAGCAAACCTAAAATCCAAAGGAATTTTGTTTGACTCGACCGAAATTCTCCATAAGTGTCTGAAAACCAACTGACTCATCTGGGATAATTTTGATCAACCAAATAGAGCAATTGGTCAACCAAAGACCGTAAAACATTATAGATTGAAGACTTTGTTCAACACTTCCATCCCTGTGTCAGAAGGCCACATGGGCCCTTCAATTCTAAACACGGATCTAGTGATCAAATGTTACAAGGTTTGATTGGGCCACGTGATTTGGCGGAGATGAGACTCGTGCAAAGCATGTCAAAAAGCTGTTCAGTCAAGTAAGCATTGGGCCTGGCATCCGCAGCCTATTATAAGGTCCCATAGATATTCACCATACATTTGAGCTGTATGGGCCCACCTGTGATGTGTATGAGGAATCCAAGCCATCCATCTGATGGTCCTCCTCATGAGCACCGTGCATGTCAAGAATCATCCTATCAAAAGCTCAGGTAAGAAGCACCACAAGGTTTAACATACCATCACGCTTAAAAACCTATACATTCACTCGTTGTAGCCGGCCCAAATTTTGGAACGAATTGAATTTAGGTGTGTCCCATCATCCTGGTTGGGCGCACCTGATGAATGGATTGGATGATATGTGCACAACATTGTGGTCCCACATTCAATCTGGAAGTCCCTACATTGGGCATCCCCTCCCTTATGTCCTTAATTGTTCCTTCCTTGTGGTCCACCTGAGTTATGTATCAAGATGGATTTTGGGAATTGGGATCTATACCTAATATTGGGGTGCCCATCTAATGGGATGGCACTCACACATCAAGGTGGGCCCCACATTGATTGAATATATGATAATTACCATACCTTCAAAGCATAGCCACTAGATGGTTGGCCAAGATCCATGATCGGACAATCATACGTAAGTATATGCATAATTGTTACATACAGGCGGCCACAATCGAGTTTTAGAACTATGGTACACGTGGACCCATGATTGGGTCATCCAAACCATTGATCTGACAGAACCGTGAACGGATACACCTTGCCAAAAAGATCTCCTCCATCAGGCATCTCTAACCTTTTCATTGTTGGCATTGAAATAAATGGTTAAGAAGAAGTTCATCAACAAACCACTTTCAATGGAATAAAGATTCAGTGGCCAGGATCTTTCAATTTGAGAGATTTGGGGGACGTGGTCAATCCATGATGGGGCCATTAGATCAATTAATAAACCAATCAAGGCCCCATATGTACAAACTAAGTGCACAATAGGAAATTTGAATCATATACTATTCCTCTTTATAAAGGCCTCTAATCTCTACCATCCATCACATTAGTAGCAACTGACAATTTTAACTGTAAAATTGGTCTTATAAGAGAGTCATGAAGTTTGGAATTTAAAAAGACATTAGAAGAGATTTTCACCTTAAGATATAGTAAACTTGCCTGCATGCTTATCAATGGACGGTTCAGATTTCACCCACTCCACATGAAGAGCAGTGTGGATTTTATATGAGTAGCCCAAATGCTTCCTCTACTTTGTCTGCATGTAGCTCGCCAGTATCCACCTCTCCTACTTGGAGCCCACATCCTCTCTCTCTCTCTCTCTCTCTCTCTCTCTCTCTCAATCTCAATCTAGCTATCAGCATGTGCATTGAAGGAAAATCGTTGGGTCTTGCTAAAACTTAAATTATTTATTTATTTATTATTATTATTATTAATTTGGCTGTTCAACCGTCTGCAACGTCGTGATATTAACCCGAATTGGCCACATCAAGTGGTGTTTGAGGACTGTGTATGCACCAAGTTCATCAGTCGTCGTATCGGCTGAACAGGCCGCATCACACACCATTTCCTTCTTAGTGCAATGCACATCCCATTTCCACTAGGGCTTAATATAAATATCATGTAATAGCCGTCTGGCCTGGTGACTATGGTGCATTGTAGCTATTGGGAAACCGTGCTTTTTGTGAACTGAGCTAGACTCATCTGATGACTCATGATGCCCTTTAAAAAATAGTGGTGACTCATGATCCTCCTCATTTGTGTCACTCGTGAAAGGCTATTTAGACCATCCAAATTGTTAGGCACAATGTTAATATAGCATACCTGTAAAATTTCAGGAATCAAGTAACCCTAGCCATTCAATTAATTTGGAGGTTCCTATCTGGAAGGCTACCCAAAAAGAAATGGATGGTTGAAATTCCAAGATCAAAATCAAATTAGCTACATCTTCACATCCTAATATTTTGGGTATGCTACATCCATGTATGTATCAGATCCACACTGTCCATCCATTTTTCCATACTATTGTAGGGCATGAGATAACAAAAAACAGGCAGATCCAAGGTTCAAGTGGGCCACACTGTTAGGAAGAATGGGAATTGGACGCCCAGCTTCTTAGGGCCAAAGAAGGCTCTCATCAAGCTAATATTTGTGTTTTCCCTTCATCTTAGGTCTTTGTGACCTTATGAAGAGGTTATATGGCAAATAGACCTCACTCTGGACCTAGGAAGGTTTCAATGGCAGTAGTTCAATCGCCGTTGCATTTTGTGGTGTGGTCCACTTGAGCTTTGGATGTACCTCATTTTTTTTGCCTCATGTTCTAGAATGGTCAGTAAAAATTCTAGAATGGTCAGTAAAAATTGATGGACAGTGTGGATCTAACGCATAAATCATGGTGGAACTTAGAGAAGTTTTACACTTTAAAAGTTGGGTTGTATAGTAGGCAATCTATTAGAGAGAGAGAGAGAGAGAGAGAGAGAAAGAGAGAATCCACATTGTTTTGTGACATGGTGTCATCGGCGATGATACCAGCAAGATGTGACCGCGCTGAATTTTTCTAGGCCTTCGACACAGATGATCCGCACTTAACCTGCAATCAGTTAGACCACCAATTTATCATCCAACCAACAAATAATTTCCACTTGTCATGTATGTGACATCCAACCTGTCCAAAAGATTGTTTTCACCATGAGAAGAACTTGGTGCAAGAGTCGGCCTGATCCACTCATCAAGTGGACCACACCTGTATTTGTTTATTATATCAACGACTATTATACTTTTTTTCCAATAGTATCGTCAACTAGATGAGCGGATCCAGGGCCAATATGTTAGACCGGTTGGATATTGCACGCATGATAGGTTGGAGGTTGTCCATTGGTTAGATGGTAACTTATCATCCAACTGGTTCCAAATGAAACCTTCTCTTATTGAAGTGGTATATGAAATGTTTTGAGCGTTGTGCATTCACCTTGAGCGTATCACTTAAAGGACTTCTTTTTTTCTTTTTTATTTAAAGGGCTTTGTCAGCGATTGTCTATGCTATATATAATAGAGTAGTGCTGGACAATTTTGGTGAAGCAATTAGCTTTTGGGAATACCAAACTTTGCATATTTAAAGAAAAAGGTAATATAAGAAGGTGCGTTGTGGAAAGTAAGGAAATACTAGAGGTGGCAATGGGTTGGGTTGGGTCGGGTCGGGTCGGGTTCGGGTTCAGGACGGGTCAATTTCGGGTCGGGTTGTTTCCACCTCAACCCTAACCCAACTCAAATTGAATTCAGGTTGGATTTTTCCAACTCTTACCCAACCCAAATTAAATTGGGTCGGGTCGGGTTGACCCGCATTTTAATGATCAACTAACTAATTTGTAGATTAAACTGAAATCATATCTTATTTCAAGTCCCAATTTGAATCAAAATAGTAAGAATTTCCAAGAAAGACTCACTTAATAGAGAACTTTTACTAAATCAATTCACAACTAGACTCAAATCGTTAGCTACCAATGCCTACCCAACATTGCTCGTGAACATGGATTAGACTTTACCTCAAATTGGACTTAGTTTTTTTTAGTCAACTCAGCACAAGTTACAACTAGTTTCAGCCATATTGAACTTCAAAAGCAAGGATATATGATCATGATCAATCCTAAATGGCTGAGCTAAATCAGACATTCCTAGGATCATGAACAACTTCTATAAACTACTATGAACTAGGCATAGAACAAGTTCGACTCAGTTTACCACTCAGTAACAAACCGGGTGATCATAGATGTAACAAAAAGATGAAATGGCTAACTATCTTACTTATACCTCAGCAGCAAGAACTCTATGAATGTAACCTAGCAATGACCTTAGCAGCAACAACACCGCCGAAGAAGAAGACATGGCCTCCAATGGTGAAATGACAATTGTCGGTTTTCCTTCAATCCGATAACTATGGATAGAGTAAAATCATTTCGAGAAGCTTAAGAAACTCTAAGATTTCGGCTCCAACCTCTTCTAACAGACGTGTTTATATAGTTATCATGAGATTCAGGGTTTCTGGATGCAAGAAATGAGAAAAATATAAGAAAAATTCTATTTATATGATGGCATTTTCAACCCTAATTTAGATGAACATCAACGAACGGCTAGGATAACTTACAATTAAGGGTTATGAATGGCTCAGATTTGCTAGAATGCATTGTCACAGATCGAGGTTAATAGATAAAGAAATGGAGAGAGAAAAAGAAAACGAAATATTTTCATTTTCGGACTCGCCACCGGCACAGCGCATCTTATATGTGAAACAATGGTTACACACATGAGCGCCCACACCTAATATCAATTAGGTTCTAGTTAAAATGATGTTAGAAACTGATAGATGGTTTGGATCGAGCCAAGGTGGGCCACATTGGTTTCAGTGGTCAAGTTTTGACTGCCATCATTAGCTTCTAACTATGTATACCATACAACAATACCTTCAATAAAACATATGGGGTTTGTTAGACTCCCATGTCCGAACCATATTGAACGGATTGAATTAGTCAAACTATTGTTCGAAAGTGGGCCGCACGATCTTGAAAGCGGACAGCGTCCATTTGAGACGTTTCAACAAAAACAGAGTGAGAGAAGATTTTCTCTCGATTTTGATTTTGATTGGGTCAACAGATGTTGACTGATCCACCCAATTCGGTGTACAAAATGTGCACCAATTGTTAGTGTACACTCACCAACAAAAATGGGGCCCACTTTCATCAAAAGTGAAATCCACTCCGTCCATCATCCAGCAGGGTGTGTGAGAAAAAAAAAAACCTATGCATTATTTAACTAATAAGAAAATCAATATATAATAGTCTACTTAAATCCTATATGATTCGGTTCGGGTCAAGTCGGGTCACCTTTAACCCTAACCCGACCCATAAAAATTCGGGTCGGGTCAAGTCAACCCAAAAATTGAATTCGGGTCAAATTTTCCAACCTTAAACTAGAAAAAACTGAGTCGGGTCGGGTTAAAGGGTCGGGTTGAATTTTGCCAGTTCTAGGAAATACCCTATTCTTCTTCTTTTAAGATAAATTCAGCCCATCCATTGTGCATGTTCCACTTAAACAAGAGGTCACACCAAGTTTCAACCATATCCAAAATCAGGTGGGTCCTAACAAGTGCTTTTAGATGTTGTAGGCATGATTTTACACTGTTTTAGTTGGTATGGCCCACTTGAGTTACGGATACAGCTAATTTTTGAGATATCCCATGACGAATAGGGGACCCACCAAATGCATGTTGTGGATGTCAAATACACTTCACAGTGGGGCCCACATACCTCAACCTCATGGGAACTTCCCATGAGGTCGATCGCATAGTACCTTTTTCACATATATATATATATATATATATATATATATATATATATATATATATATATATATATATATAATACTCAAGCTATCTCAAATGATAAAGAAAAAAGACTTCAATCTATCATAGAACTCCTTAAACCTTGAGAGAGTGTTTGCTCTTTCAATTACAATTATAAATAGGGGTAAATAGTAAATAATTACTTTTGAATGGTGTTTATTTAAGAAAAAAATACTATTATGTGAAAAATGAGATAAAACGACAGCTGAAAATCGTCGTTAAAGGGGAAAAAAGACATTCTAACCATAATCTTTTTACTGTTACTTAAATCGAAGTCATTAATTTATACGACGGTTTTAACCGTCATTCAATCGTTGCTTATATTGTGATGTTTTAATTTACGACAGCTTTAACCGCTGTGTATTCATGTCACAACAGACAAATACAACAGTTTTAGCCGTCGCCTAATAACCAAGCGATGGTTAAAACCGTTTTTTTTTTTTTTTTTAGGATTTAAAAATAATAATAATTCGTTCGTTAGAGCCTTAGGGATATAGCTATGCTCAATTACCTAATAAATAGTTCAAAAGCACTCCCAATAAACATCAAACACCCATCCAATCATACTCTATATTTCTAGCATCAATACATTCTCCACATGTATAACATTAATACATTCATACATAATATCAATTATCCACATTCATTTTCATTCTCCACATTTCTAACATCAATCCATTCTACATATTTATAATGAACATATATTTTTGTTAACATAATTTTTTTCTAAAATGAATTAAAAAGGCACAAAAATATTTAACATTAAGTTTGTAGCTACACCAATCAGCTGCCTACATACCCAATATAGAAAGTACGCAACTTCGATAGATCCCCAGTTAAGTTGATCCTTACGTTTTGATATGTTTGTGAGCTTTTTAACATGTTGGATCAATGGGGTGTCGATATTTTCATTGTCTGGCTCCCAAAGTTCTTAAATAATGGTTACTACGCAATCACCAGTATTTTCATTATGTGGTCGAAAAATTATTGAGATGCACTTTAATTTTATGATCCACCAAAGCCACGCCCTTGAATTGTCTTGGGATCAAGCCACTATGTAGTTCTTTTCAATTAAATAAGTTCCTAAAGGACCCAACCTTCAGAGCACTATAGTATAAATGACAATTATCTCTAGTATTATAGATGGAGCGTTAAGATATTTTAAATCATCTTATATTAGTTGATATTATTTTAACATATCCATTTTACTGCAATGAAAATGGAAGATGTATATAAACTAAGAGAAGGTAAATCCCTAAATTGTTATCTACCACAACTAAAAATGACGCTAATACTATGGTGCCTCCAAAATTTGGGTCATTAAATTACTTGGTTAATTGAAGATAAATAAAAATAAGGAAGCTTATGTTACCTTCAGAATGAGTGTCTTGAACTGTGCAAACCTTTAAAAAATAGCATACAATGCCTAAATCCTTATCTTTAAGAAAGAATAAAAGATAAAAGTATATTTGTGGCTATACTAATATGATCTAATACTTTATCAACAGCTGCCTACGTACCCACACTATAAATTGGGATCAACCCGCTACGTAGTTCTTTCAATATTCAAATCAGTAATTTTTACGTACAAGCAATAACAAAGAGGAACTACAATAGATTGCCTACATACCCACACTATAACAAAGAGCAATAACATTCGTCATTTTTAAAGAAAAAATATTAATTCTTTTTTTAAGCCTTAAGGTTGTAGCCACGCCCAATTACATAATAAACGGTTCAAAAGCACTCCCAATAAATATCAAACACCCATCTAGTTATACTCAACATTTCTAACATCAATACATTCTCCATATGTATAACATTATTACATTCCTAGATTATTATATTCAATCTACCTTCTTCCTAGATTGGAAATACCCTACTAACAATTTATTCCTCTCCATCAATCAACCTTTTAAAGTCTGATGGATCTTCACAAATGAATATTGACCCATACATATAGGTCAATATTCATTTGTCAAGTCGAGTAGACTCAAAGATACTATGCAGCAGTCCTTCGACAACTGCTTGAGCAAAATCTGTATTGATCTTACTTTCCAAGTCTATTGTGGCAACAGAAGGGAAGATAAGATAAGAAGATCAACTTCTTTGAGTTTTTTTTCCAACATCACTCATTTCAAATTATCGCCTGAAAAAAAAATCATTAGCGTCATTTTTTAAAGGCAATAAGAAATAGATAAAATATTTATTCACAACAATAATACTTGGATTTTAGTGAATCAAGTGGATATTGAACTTATTTACCATGTTGTCATGGCAAACACATCACATACAACAAACATACATTCATTCTCCACATTTCTAATATCAATCTACCACTCTATCTCTGAAGCCGACCCGACTAGACTGCATGGCACAGGAAGCCATCAAGCGAGGTAATCTCTCGGTCCACACCTGTGCAATTCAGACGCATCGGCTCCAAAGATAGTAGTAGAGCTTTTATGCTCCATTAGTCCACTTGCTTCTCATTCACATTTATTGGTCAAGGCAAGTAAAATGATGCACCAACTTGCAATTTAACCTACTGGGATCTGTCTTGTATAGTAATTTCTTATCGCAGAGCTCCGACGCCCATCCGGGTTTGCTCCATCTATTCCAGACTAATACACACAAACACGGGCCTATCCAAATGGCCAGGCCACCCATATTATTGTCCGTAGAAAATGGACAGCTTGATCATTGTCCTAACAGCAGTTCTCACCTTATAAGGACCCCCTCTCAACATCTGTTTTGATCCACCATAATGTATGTGTTATATTCACACCATCCATCCATTTTCCTAAACCATTGCAGGTAATGAACTGAAAAATGAGGCAGATCCAAAGTTTAAGTGTGCCCCACCCCCTAACGGCATGGATAAAACACATATATCACAATGAGCCCCGCCCTTGACAATGTGAATAAATTAAATACATCACAGTAGGCCCCACCTCTTGACAGTGTGGATAAAACACATATAGAAAAGTGGGCCCCAACCCATGACGGCGTCAAAGAAAACACATACTTCACAATGGGCCCCAACCCCTAATGGTGTGGATAAAAGACATGCATCATAGTGGGCCCCACCACACGACTGCGTCGGATAAAACAAATACATCACAATGGGCCCCAACCCCTAATGATGTGGATAGAAGACATACATCACAGTGGGCCCCACCCCAAGACGACGTCGAATAAAACAAATAAATCACAGTGGCTCCCAACCCCTGACACCATGGAGAAAACACAACATCACGGTGGGCCCTAACCTCTAACGGGGTGAATAGAAGACATACATCACAATGGGCCCCATCCGACGACAATGTCAAATAAAAAAAAATATCACGGTAGGCCCCAACCCTTGATGCCATGGAGAAAACACATACATCATGGTGGACCCCACCCCATGACAGCATGGATAAAACACATACATCACAGTGGGCCCCACGACATGATGTCGTGGATAAAACACATACATCATAGTGGGCCCCAACCCCCTGACGTTGTGGATAAAACACATACATCATAGTGGGCCCCACACCACCACATTTTTCAAATAAAATTAAAAAAACTCAATTCTTACTTGTCAGAGAAGAAGAGAGGGCTATTGGAGAAGAAAAGAGGCTATCAGTGAAGAAGAGAGGTTGCCGACACCCACACCTTTGGGACAGTGGTAGACTGAGTGAAGATAACCTCGTTTCAACATTGAGGTCCTAGTATCGATTCCCAACATAGTGGGTGGCTAACATTGAACTGTGACTAACAGTGTGGGTGTGTGTGCTAACAGTGGGATGTGTGTACTAACCTAAAAAAAAAGTTATCGGAGAGAGAGAGGGCTACCGGTGAAGAAGAGAGGCTACAGAGAGAGAGAGAGCTATGAGAGTTGACCGATCGAGAGGGGAGGAGGAGAGAGGAAGAAGGGTTTCGCAAGAGGAGGGAGTGGAGAGAGGGAGTGGTGCAATGGTTTTTAATTTAAGAAAATTAAACGATGGTTTTACAGATCGTTTAAAAGGAGGGATTAAACGATAGTAATCCCTCCTTTCTAAATGACTTGTAAAATCGTCGTTTTTACACATTTTTCACAATGTACTTCAGTGATTACGCCTAGAAAACAGCGCCATAAAGTATAAAATCTAATCGGGCTTTCGTATTGTCAAAATTCATGGATCCCACAATAATATGTATGTGATTTGCATTGTCCATCCACTTTACCATCTCATTATAGGGCATGAGACAAAAAACAAGGCAGATTGGAAGCTCAAGTGGACCACACCACAGGAAACAAAGGAGTTAATGATATCCACCATTCAAAACTGAAACCTTGACCCACAGGAATGTGTATCTATCATCCAACCTATTCATACGATCACACTAACATGTATGAAGGGAAGGGTATACAAAAATATCAAATTGATCCAAAACTTCTATGGCCCCAAGAAGTTTTCAATGTTAGCCATCAAATTCCCACCATTTCCTATGGTGCGGTCCGCTTGAGCTTCGAATCTGCCTTATTTTTTTGCTCATGCCCTAAAATGAGTTGGCAAAAAAGATGGTCAGCGTGGATAAGATACAAATATCATGGTAGGCCTACGATTTTTATGTGAAAATTGTACGAATTCAATTCTCTGGAATGGGAAACTTTGCAAGAAGCTCAACATTAACGTCAATATAGAAACCGATGGCATAAGTACATGGGTAACTAGCCACAAAGTTGTGGCCGTCACATGCTACGTTTGCTCCATCTTTCTTATTTTCCCTTTACCATCAGAGGATATAGTTGTTATCGAACCCTACTACCTTATTTCCTTTCATCTTGGCCCTCTACAAAGTCATCTATGATCTTTCTTAAATTACATAAGAAGGAATTTGAATGAAAGACAAGTATTTTTATTAAGTTAGAGGTGTATGGTTACCAACATGCAGTTGAGATTAAACCTATAAAAAGCTTAGTGGCATTGATTTTACCCCACTCAATCTCTATGGGTAACCCAATATGTGTTGTCCACAACCTCTCTCTCGATTTAGGCTGTGGGCACTAATAACCTCTCTCTCTCTCTCTCTCTCTCTCTCTCTCTCTCTCAAACACACATGCCACTCTCTCCTCTGCATTCTCTCTCTCATCTCTCACACCCTTCCTCTCTCTACAATATCCACAAGTGTTCTTTAATGGTTGGGAGATGCGGTCATATGTCAATAACAATGAAAATCCTACCTTAAATGCATGCACCACTGTGTTTGAAAGTGAGGACTTGCTTTCATGACATTACAGGGAATTCGAAGTCAAAACTTTGTGAGCCTGACCACGAAATATGTGTTTTATCCATGACATCCATTCATTAGTAGAGATCATTTTAGGGCGTGGGCCCAAAAATGAGGCGGGTCATTCAAAGCTCAAGCGGATCACACTATAGAAAATAGTGGAAATTGAACATAATAATTTAAAGGTTCTTCCAATGATGTGGTCCACTTGAGCTTTCGATCCATGTCATTGTTGGAGGCATAACATAGAATGATATGGGCAAATGAATGGATGGCATGGATATAACATGTACATCATGATGGGATCCACAGAGTCGACTCTCATTTTTTGTATCAAAAAGTTGTTGTCACAGTCATACAGACTCAAAATACCTTTGGTAAATAATAAATTTAGAAAAAGGTAAAATATACTATAATTACTATAAAATGCATCATTTCAAATCGGCCCTTAAAGTATTCACGAGATTCCATCTGTTGCGCAGCAAGCCAAAAACGCCGGTAAATCGAGATCGAATCTCTGATATCACCTACAAACGATAAATAGGAAGAAATAACAAGTAGAAACGAAATTCAAGCAAACCAACAAACCACAAGACATATTTTATATGGAACAAGAGTAAAAAACCACAGATGCAATCTCCACTATGAATGAAAACTCACCTTCTCATATGCTTCCCATGCACAGAGATGTACCTTTTGCGAACCTCTCTCTCTCTCTCTCTCTCTCTCTCTCTCTCTCTCCTCTCTCTCTCTCTCTCTCCCCCCCCCCCTAGATGTATTGAAACCCTAATCATATATCCCAATCCCGATTTACAACACTTTATATAGCCTAAAATTAAAATCAGAGACAAAATAGGAAACTGCGCATAACCAATTCGTGCACGCCCTACTAGACTTGGTTAGGCGCCCGATAGATCTAAAATTTATCCAGCAAGTTTAAGAGAGGATCCGCCAAATTTCAGGCGTCCGATCCAGCATGGTCGAGTGCCCGTCTTGAGCACTAGGCGCCCGGTCAACATACCATCGAACACTCAACTGTGTCAAAAACAGTCTAGTGACTTTTTAGTCACTCTAGGTAAATTTCGGTCATTCGATCAAGACCGGTAGAGCGCCTGATCACCGCAGGCTTACAATTTTAATGGTGTGCTGGCTTCACACCTCAACAATCTCCCACTTGGAGACACATCACCAAAGATCTCATTGTCTTCTACATTCAGAGTGCATTACATCCTCGTCTTCACGCCTAAAGATCAATCGAACTGAGCAAGACTTCAACTTCTCCCGTGTGACCGCCTTGGTCATCATATCTGTAGGATTCTCACTTGTATGGATCTTCTCCAGAATAATTGATCCATCTTCCAACAACGAACGTATGCAGTGTTACCTAATGTTAATATGCTTGATCCTTGAATGAAATGTTGAGTTCTTGTTCAAGTGTATTGCACTCTAACTATCACTGTACAGCTTGCAATCTGTTTGCTTCTTCCCCAACTCTTTCATAAAACCTTGCATCCATAACATCTCTTTACACGCTTCTATAGTTGCAACATACTTTGCTTCCATTGTACTGATTGACACTATCTTCTACAACTGAGAGACCCAATTCACTGCAGCACTACCCAAAGTAAAGATATACCCTGTAGTTCTCCTTTTGCTGTCAATATCTCCTGCCAAATCTTAATCAACATAGCCCTGTAACTTGATTTTGGATCCTCCATAACATAATAATGCCTGCACAATACCTACCAAGTACCTGAGGATCCACTTCATAGCTTCCCAATGTTCCTTCCCGGGATTGTTCATGAACCTGCTAACAACTCCCACTGCTTGAGCAATATCTGACCTCGTACTCACCATAGCATACATGAGGTTCCCTATAGTCGACGCGTATGAGACTTTAGCCATATAGTTTCGTTCCTCTTGCGTCTTCGCACCTTGCTCCTTTGAAAGCTTAAAATGACTAGCTAATAAAGTGCTAACCGGCTTAGCACTTCCCATATTAAATCGATCAAGTACTTTGGCTATGTACCTTGCCTGTGATAACACTAATTTCTTGTTTTTCCTATCACGCTTTATCCTCATGCCTAGGATTTATTTTACAACTCCAAATCCTTCATAGCAAACTCTCTAGACAACTGTCTTTTGAGATCCGAGATGTCCTTTATACTTGAACCAGCTATAAGCATATCATCAACATACAGAAGAAGGATGATGTACGACGTATCAAACTTCTTCAAATAGCAACAGTGGTCTACATGACATCTCCTAAACCTATTTCCCAACATAAAACTGTTGAACTTCTTCAACTTCTTGTACCACTGCCTCATGGCTTGCTTTAGACCATATATGCTCTTTCTCAGCCTATACACCTTGTTCTCCTTTCTTGGTGCCATGCATATATATCTCTTCTTCAAGATCCCCATGAAGAAAAGCCATCTTAACATCTAGTTGCTCTAGATGTAAGTCATTTGTAGCCACTATACTCAAGATCGTGCAAATCGTAGACATCTTCACCACAAGTGAAAATATCTTAGTGAAATCAATACCTGCCTTTTGTTGGAACCCTTTTACTACCAATATGGCCTTGTACCACTTCAAACGATCATGCTCCTCTTTCAGCCCATAAACTCACTTATTATGAAGAGTTTTCTTCCCCTTAGATAAAGTGATGAGATCCCACATATGATTGGACTTAAGGGAGTCCATCTCTTCATCCATAGCGTGCTCCCACTTAACCCGGGTACCTGATTATAATACCTCTTCAAAACATTCTGGTTCACCATTATCTATCAGTAATAGAAATGTAAGGAGGGTGAGTATTGGACCTTGGGTCTTCTCTCCCGAATAGACCTCCTCACAACCAGTGTTTACGGCTCTGCCTCATCATGCTCTTGTACATGCTCATCCTGTGGCACTACAACACCTGTGTCCGGTAACTCTTCCAACTCTACGTATTCTTTCTCATCGGCCTTGTTTTGTTTTGGCTGCAAAGTGTCTTTATGCATCACTTTCTCATTGATGATTTTCCAATTCTCCGTATCCCAAAAACGGTAACCAAAATTATGCTGCCCGCAACCTATAAATGTACACCTTCTGGACTTCGCATCCAGCTTGTTCCTGTGTTCTCCATCAATATGAACGTATGAAGTGCAGCTGAACACCTTAAGATGTGTAAGGCTCACTTCTTTCCTAGTCCACGTCTCCTCTGGTAAACCTTCATCCAATGGTGTTGAGAGACTTCTATTAATGAGATAAACGGCGGTATTCACAGCATCTACCCGAAACATCTTGGGTAACCCTACATGCAACCCCATGCTCCTAGAGCGCTCAAGAATAGTTTTGTTAATGCGCTCAGCCACACCGTTCTGCTGCGGTATCACTGGAATCGTTTTCTGATATTTGATTTCTTATGCTACACAATACTCCCTAAACCTTTTATCACAATATTCTCCCCCATTATCGAATCTGATACACTTTACCGTTTTACTATCTCATTTTCGAACAGACTTTTTCACTTCTTAAATACATCAAATACTTCAAATTTATACTTTAGGAAGTAAACCCACAGTTTTTTACTAGCATCATCAATAAAAGAAACAAAATAATATGATTCACCAAGAGATGATACTTGTGTCTATCCCCATACATCAATGTGTATAAGCTCCAATATATGCTATTGGGACTCAAATTCGCACCCATTATAAAACAGTATCCAGCAGCTCATCTACGATGATTCAGACCGATTTCAAGATCCGAAATATTCAAAAATGCCAATGCAAGCTAACATACGCAATCATGACCAAAACCCACGAATGTTATTTTGGAGTGGAATCGGACATGCGAATGGCCGCCAAATGATCCGGAACACCCTGAAACCCTTAACCTGCAAGTCTCAAAATCGCGCGATGCTCATCTTTACCTGCACGCACCAAAACATGTTTTACCCCTATCTGGAGCTGACCGAAAGAGCCCGAAAATCTACAGGTACCATTTTGGAGTGGAATCGGACATGAGGATCACTACTAAATGATCTAAAATACCTTAAAACCTTTAACCTGCGAGTTTCAAAGTCGCCCAATGCATATTGTTACTCGCGCGCCTCCAAATGCGCTTTGCCTGATCGTATCCGACCGTAGGGCCCGAAAGCCTACAGGTACCATTTCGGAGTGGAATCCAACATGCAGATTACCGCCAAATGATTCAGAACACCCTAAAACTTTTAACCTATGAGTTTCAAAGTCGCCCGAAGCGTATTATTACCTGTGCGCTTCCAAATGCGTTTTGCCTTATCGTATCCGACCGTAGGCCCCGGAAGCCTATAAATGTCATTTCTGAAAGGAACTGGACATGCGAATGGCCTCCAAATGATCTGAAATGTTCAGAAACCCTTAAGTTCCGAATTTGAATACCATATGATGTGCACTTTTACCTGCGCACACTGAAGTGCGTTTTGCCCCTGTTTGAAGCCGATCGGGAGGGTCCAAATTAGGAAGGAACTATCAAAGTTCACAGCAAATGATCATTGGTACCCCACCTCGTTCATTCAGGAGGTCAATCCCAACTAAAAAGTGTCTTGGTGTCAGTGACTTCGATCCCCAAAAGGGTAGTTGTCCTCTGGAGGTCGCCCGTCGGAGCCTAAAATTGAAAATAGTCTAAGTATGAGGAATGCATGCACACTACATAGGAGACATGCGCATGGCATGGGGGGACATGCGCCCACACCTATACCACATGCGCATGGGAGACATTCTCCCCCTCTTTTGAAATTTGAAAAAATCAAAATAAATAATAAAAAATCGAAATGTTGCTAAGTGTGGCCACATGCGCCCATACCAAGGGCACATGCGCCCACCACAGTGGGACATGCACCCACACCTGGGCACATGCTCCCACTGCATGGGCACATGCGCCCACCTTTATTCCACATGCGCATGGCTCCCCTCTTGCTTTCACATGCGCCCGACCAATTTCGGACCTAATCAATACCCGACAAACCTGCTATAAATAAAACTTCATCCGCTGATACAAGGACTGCATCATCACTGCCAGAGCACTCTGCAGAGGTAAAAATCCTCGCCGAAAACCCTCACCGGAAAGGGTTTTCCTTGCCGGATGCCTTCGTTGGAAATGGGATTTCTCCCACCGGAGTAAAATCTCCAAGTCACATAGTGACATGCGCCCACTCCTTTGTGTTTTGGGAGAAAAAATGCAAAAATCCCCAAGTCTTATAGGGACATGCGCCCATAACTGGAATGTCGGGCGCATGTGCAATGCCACATGAGCCTAAGATCCTTTCTCTCTCCCTCTTTTATTGAGTGTTGGTGGAGATGCGCTCGGGAGATGGCACATGCGCCCACCTCTGGGCACATGCGCCCACCATCACCTTCAAACATGCGCCCACCACCTCTCCCATGCACCTGGACGCTGATGGGGAGGTGGGGCCTTCCATAGTGTGGTCCGCCGTCGATCTGGATCGCCTTTCGGTCAAACCGATCCTCTTGGACACACATCGATGCCCTCTATCCATCCTCCGGATCGGATTCGCCAATGGTCAATGTTAAGTGGGCCAAATCAGTAATTTGATCAGAAAGGCCAACACTTAGCCAATTTTGCGAACCTCGAAAACCCCTCCAAAAAAATCGAAAACAGCCGAATTCGAGAGGAATCGGGTGGAATTTAACCAACCTCGAGAGGGAGACTTCTCTTCACCATAACTTGATACACCATAATCATGCATTACAACGAGATTACCTTATCTAAGGATCTCCGAGAACCCTAATTAAGCAGTCAGTAGGCCCACTACTTGGTCATTTTCAGCCCTAAAAAGTGCCATGTCAGCTCGGAAATCAACCGGCGCTGGGCAAATCGAAATGCGATCACATTGCGACCTTCGTGGACATGATCCATCCCTATTAAAAGACAATCATCGACGGTATCTATCGAATGCCCCAATCAGACCGCAAACAGGTCCACTATTTAGTCATTTTCAGCCTTGGGAAGTGCCCTGATGGCTAGAAAACCGACTAATGCCAAATGAAATCAATTGCAATCTCAAAGACACAAAGGCAAAAATATCGATGACACAAAGATATACACGAAGCAGATCAATCAAATCAAATGCATAATTTGTCTGATACACTGAACGTCTAGCATAAATGTAATCCTCTCTCGAGCATGCATAAAGCATATTTACTTTGTATTATACTCATTTGCATCCATTGCATGAATTTATTTCATCCCGGATCGAGATACGAAGCTAAATCAAAGATGACTATGCTTATCATCAAAAAATTGTAATTAAAGAGTTCTAAAACGTCTGAAATACTTAATCGTTAGACCAATTGATGTGCGTCCTGTCCAAAGCGGGATCCGTCAGTTGAGTGGCCAAGGTAATGAGTGCCTTCCAACAAGTCATCCGTCCAACACGAGACAGTCACTGGCCCTGGTTGCACTAAGACACTATGGAGTGCCTTCCAGCAAGTCACCCGTCCAACACGAGACGGTCACTGGCCTTGGTTGCACTAAGACACCATGGAGTGCCTTCCAGCAAGTCACCCGTCCAAACACGAGACGGTCACTGGCCCTGGTTGCACTAAGATACCATGGAGTGCCTTCCAGCAAGTCACCCGTCCAAACACAAGATGGTCACTGGCCCTGGTTGCACTAAGACACCATGGAGTGCCTTCCAACAAGTCACCCGTCCAAACACGAGACGGTTACTGACCCTGGTTGCACTAAGTGGGAACTATGGAGTGTATTCCTGAAATTCATTTCGTCCACAAAGACGCCCGATGACACTGAGATACACAACTCGGTTAAAATCCTGGTTGCTACTCAACTAGGAACGCCCGAAAGAGTATGGGACCAACATCTAACTGGTCTTAACAATGGCTTGGTTTATAAGGAATCCTAAACTTCCCTGACGATTTAAACTACTTGTTCGAGCTATTCGGGCTTCATCCCTTTAATATTCTATTTATTGTATAACTGCAATTCATAGTGGAATGTTGTCGCTTTGTGCCGTGGTTTTCTCCCATAAGGGTTTCCACGTAAAATCTCTATGTTGTCTATGTTATGCTTTATTTATATTTGTGCTCTTTTAACGCTTTATTTAATTCATTTATGATACATGCATGCATTTACTTTTGCCTTTTAATCAAGGGTGATCATCCATTGATGTAATTAAGAGTTCGTGACCAGTTCATAGCCCAGAATATAAAAGATCTTGGAATCTCTGGAATAAAATTCACCTCGCGGTGCTTTCTCGTGTATACTTTGTGATTGCTTATTATTGTCTATGAATGTCTCTATACTCAGAATTTTCCCCAGAATAATGAAACACAGGAAAAACTGCTGACGAGGGCATGATTTTTCTAGTTTTAACAGATGCATCTTTGGAGCTCGTCCTGTTTTCTTGAAGCTCACCCTCTTCTACTTACCAGACACGTAGTCCTTGCAGAATTCCAAGTTGATAGACTTCAAGCCTGGTAGCCTCCCCTTCGACCATGGCACCTTCATCATTTTCTCACTCATATGTCCCAACCTTTGTGGCCATAACTGCCCATTCACTCCAGTTGATGCAACTGCGAGTGAACTATATGATTCGGAAGTCGTGTACAAAGTATTTTCCTTCTTGCCTTGAGCTATCACTAAGGCACCCTTTGTGACCTTCCAGGAATCACTTATGAATATTGTCACATGGCTGCCTACTGAGATTAAGTTTCTTCTCAGGCTTGGTACATGTCGAACATCCTTCAACTTCATGATGTCTCGTCTTTCTGACGTATCTGAACATATCTTTTGCCAACAATACTGCACGGCTCATCATCACCCAGGTAAACTTTTCTGAAGTCACTTGACATATAATCACGAAGAACGTCTTTCGACAAAGTAGCATGAAATGAAGCACCAGAGTCTATAACCCAAGACACATTTCGCGCATCAAGAGACAAAATTAACTCTTCCATATCACTCTCCTTGAATAGAGTCATCGAATCATTTGCTTCTTGCTTATTAAGAGCCCTGCAATCACGCTTCACGTGCCCCTTCTTCCCACAATTCCAACACCTGTCCTTGTCTTTCGGTCCTTTGGACTTCATCCTTAACTTAGACCATCTATGTTTATTGCTTCCTTTACTCAATGATCTTCCTCTCCCTTCAACATTTAGAGCATTCCTAGATTCTCCTGAAATTTTTGATGCATTTCTTCTAGATTCTTCGTTGAGAATTAGACCTGCTACATCATCGAATTTCAACTTTATCGATCCTGTGAAATTGCTCACAACAACCACCAAACCATCCCAACTATCTGGTAAATTAGACAAGATCAGCAATGCCCTAACCTCATCATCGAAGATAATGCCAACAGATTCCAACTAGCTCGCGATTCTATTAAACTCGTTTAGATGCTCAGCCACGCTCCCACCATCTGACATATTCATATTGAATAGCCGCTTCATGAGACGAACCTTATTGGACGCTGGGGGTTTCTCATACATTGTAGCTAGTGCATGCAACAAGTCTTTTGTGGTCTTCACCTTGGATATATTGAAGGCGACATTCTTTGATAAAGAGAGTCGGATCGTTCCCAACGCCTTCCGATTCATAAGAGATCATTCATCATTGGTCATCTTCTCCAGTTTCTTCTCTTTTCCTTCTAGAGGAATATAAAGATCATTCTGATATAAATAATCTTCCATCTGCATCTTTTAGAAGGTAAAGTTTGATCCATCAAACTTCTCAATCCGTGTCTTTCCTTCTTCCGTTATCGCTCCCACTTGAACTAAACCAATAGCTCTGATACCAATTGTTGTGAAGCAAGCCAACAACACCGGTGAACCGAGATCGAATCTCCGATATCACCCACAAACGATAAACAGGAAGAAATAACAAGTAGAAATGAAATCCAAGCAAACCAACAAACCACAAGACAAATTTTACATGGAAAAACCCCAACAAGAGTAAAAAATCACAGATGCAATCTCCATTATGAATGAAAAACAAAGTTACAATGAAAACTCGCCTTCTCATGTGCTTCCCATGCACAGACATGGCACCTTTTGCAAACCTTCTCTCTCTCTCTCTCTCTCTCTCTCTCTCTCTCTCTCTCTCTCTCTCTCTCTCTCCTTGGACGTATTGAAGCTTTAATCATATATCTCAATCCGGATTTACAACCCTTTATATAGCCTAAAACGAAAATTGGATACAAAATAGGAAATTGCGCATAACTAGTTCGCACACGGTCGCGTGCCTGCCCATACTTGGTCGGGCGCCTGACAGATCCAAAATCTGTCCAGCGAGTTTAAAAGAGAATCCACCAAATTTCGAGCGCCCGACCCAGCATGGTTAAAAACAGTCCAGTGACTTTTTAGTCTTCCTGGGTGAATTTCGGTTGCCTGGTCAAGACCAGCCGAGCACCCAATCACCGCAAGCTTGCAATTCTAATGGTGTGCTAGCTCCACACCTTAACACCATCAACATAATTAACCGTTGGCAGATGCAATCATGCGACTTTGAAAATGATAAGTGTCCCCTGCATAGTATGTTAAAAGCTTGGGTACCCCACCCACTTAGGAATTACTTATAAAATTGCATACATGAATAAAAATAATTTGAAACCAACTTTCCAAATTATAAGCCCCACTTTAGATGGATCATGACCCAAAGATTGTTGCGCAGCACACCAACAACGCCGGTGAATCGAAATCCAATCTCCAGTCTCACCCACAAACGATAAACGGGAAGAAATAATAACTAGAAATAGAATTCACATAAACCAACAATCCACAAGACATATTTTACATGGAAAAACCCCAAACAAGGGTAAAAAACCACGGTGCAAAACTCCACTATCAAGAAGAACGAAGTTACAAGCAATACACTTACCTTCTCCTATGCTCCCATGCACAGAGATGGCCCTTCTGCTAATCCTCTCACCTTTTTCTCACCTCTTTCTCACCTTGGACGTATAGAAACCCTAATTCCATTGTCTAATCCCGGATTACACCCCTTTATATAGTAAAACCGGAAAATACAACTCAAAATAGGAAATCCCGCGTTTAAGTCCGCAGCCGGTCAGGCGCCCGGTCATACTGGGTCGGGCGCCCGCCCATTACAAAAATTGTCCAGCAAGCTACAGCATCAAATAGAACATTATCGGGCACCCGACCGTGCACAGAACAGTCCAGTGGCATATGTCCCAAAACACATGAATATCAAGCGCCCGGTCATCAGACCATCTGGGCACCCGACCATTGTCTGGTGTGACTTGGCTGCACACTCAACAAAGATTACTCTTATTTGTTTATTTAATTATGTAACTATCATATTAGTGGACAATGTTTATTGGGAAAAAACTCAAGCCTGACTTGCATAGGCACGCAAAGGTATGACCTGCATATGCACGCAGAGCGACACGCATCGGGGGATGACATCAGGAGAAGAAAACCTGCTGCCACTATCGCAAGCGAACCATTGTATCCTGACTGCACACAGACATACAGAGACAACCCTCTTACTACTCAAGCAGCACATTTGAGACAATCGCGCATGAGATCTACCCACCCATCACGTTCGTTGCCCCATTTTCAACCCAGACCTCAAAAATCAGGCCAGTCAAGTAACCCACATCGTAGGAAAGAGTGTGGGCCTCACCATAATTTATATATTTCATCCAATCGGCTTATATGATGTGAATCACCAAGATTAAGGGACACTCAAATAATCAAACTGATATGAAACTAATGTGGATCATGCAACATGAATTTAGAAGTTTTAGTCATGAATTTAGGTTGTTTTTAGGTTGTTTTGCATGTTGAGGCCCACTTGAGCCTTAGATTAGTGTGACTGAAGTCCAGGGTCAAGGCCAAAAATTAGGTGGCGCACCTGATGGACTTTATGGATTGCATGCACATGAAGTTGTTCGCCCCTCAAAAGCGGCAAACACGGCCCTAATGCCGACGCATAGTCGTGCCAGCATTTTCCTTCGAAAATGACTTGTGTTACTGTTTTCCTTTTGAAAACACATGTGTGGGGCATGACTATTTGCTAATATGGATAGAAGATAGACAACTTCATGTGGATGAGATAGAACCCCATCTATCAAGTGCACCAGCCTATGTTAGGCTTTGATCCGGAGCATCACACTTGTTCAAGACCCAGGTAAGCCTCTCCATAGGCAATAATGTAAAATCTACCTAAAAAATCTTTAAATTCAGATAGGTTCATCAACCTTTTCATAATAGTGTGATTTTTGGAAAATAACCTTCATCATCTTAGTGAGAGGAGTCATATAAATTAATTGGATGGTGTATATAAACAATAGTGGGTGCCATACACAGCTATTAGTGGGCACTCCATCTCCACTCTCCTTCTAATGCGGCCTACCTGAGTTTTCTACCAACCCTTTTTTTCTTTTTTTTCAAAGGTGAGTATGTGGCAAAGCATCTAATGGACAGCTTATATCTCATCCATGCTCTCTCTTATTACACATGATCAGGCTAGAACTTTTCTTTTCCTTTTTTGTCCTCATGTAGTAACCAGTGGCCCTACCTACCAAAGTCTTCCCACTAGCTAGGTTTCCTTTCGTGAGGGAAAGTAAACTCCCGTGCATCGGTATGCAAGTCAGGCTAGCTAGTGCGGTTTTATATATATATATATATATATATATATATATATATATATATATATATATATATATATATATATATATATATATATATATGCGTTTGTGGGATCCTTACTCATGCCTTGGTCATAGACTCACAAGAGTTTCAACACGAGGTCATGAGTTCAACTACCTATTATGGTAAAATCCCACTGTGGTGTGAGGATGAGCTGTGTGGGCCCCACTGTGATCTGTGTTAGGCACTGGCTTAAAAAATCAAGTCAATCCATGACTTAGGTGGGACACATCACATACAACAATTGAGAGGATTACCATCCATTAAAACCTTCATTATCATTTATTGGGCCCATCGAGATGTCCTTCATAAATCCAGCCCATCCATTGTATGTGTCCCACTTGGATGAGGGGTCAGACCAAGTTTCAGCTGCATCCAAAACTCAGGTGGGTCCCACCAAGTGATTTTAGATGTTTTAGCCATGTCTTCACATGGTTTTAGATAGTATAGCCCACTTGAGTTCCCTATACGGCTGCTTTTTTGGGATATCCCATAACCTAAAGGGAACCCATCAAATGCACAGTGTTGATGCCCAACACATATTATAATGGGGCCCACACAGCTTGACCTCATGGGAAGTTCCCATGAGGTCGACCTCTTAGTACCTTTTCCCTGTATATATATACTCTAAGGCTGAGTTGTGTGGGCCCACCATGATATGTGAGGGACATCTATTCTATTAATCAGATGCATCCTTTAATGGTTAGCCATGGGCCAAAAAATTAAGCCAATACATGAATTAGGTGGGCCACACCACAGACAACGGTTGAGAGTGGGTGCCCACCCATTAAAACCTTCCGGATTGTACATAGGGCCCAGCGAGATCTAGTTTTGAAATCTAGACCATACATTGTGTGTGTCCCATTGGATGAGGGGTCACACCTTTTAGGCCATTCCAAAACTCAAGTGGGCCCCACAAAGTGCTTGTAGATGTTTTAGACATGATTTACCATATTTTAAGATGGTATGGCCCACCTGAGTATCGGATATGGCTGTTTTTTGCAACATCACACAATCTAGAGGGGATCTACCAAATTCACGGCATGGATGTACATCACACATCATGGTTGGGCCCACACAGCTCGACCTTATGGGAATCTCCCATGAGGTCAGTCCTCACAGTGTATATATATATATATATATATATATATATATATATATATATATATATATCTTGATCGGACATTGATGGGGCCATCAAGTGTGCAGATTCATTGTCGGTCCCAAACACTAAATCATTCACTTTTTAAAGGGATTAGGTAGGTAGACATGCAACTAACAGTACCAGAGAAAGAGAGAGAGAAATATTTGACATCCTTGAAGAGCAGTGGTTTGATGAATTTAATGGAAATTTTCTCTTTTCTTATGGAGATTGAGATTGATCTTTATTAGCCCCACACACTGCATATGCCATGACTCATGGACGGTCATTTTTTAAAGAAAAAAAATGTTCCAAGGATGTGAACCGTTAACCACTTTATGATTTTACTAGTTGCCCATAGATGAAATGACAACAATATCTAGATGAGGTATTTGATACGCTGGCAGTGTGATGGATGATACACAGGCGCTTGGATTGGTCGCATGGCACATATCTAACTCAAAATTAAGCCGTCCAGATTAGCTAATCCAATGTACATAGGTTATAAAGCTAAAATATATGAATTAAACCATTTTAATCACTAATTTATAAGAAACCTATTGTTGATTTGATTATTTTTCATATTGACGGTCCACTAGATATCAACTAATTGACAGCTTAAGGCATCCTATTAGTATATTCCTGTTTTATAAGCCATAAAGCTAGACCCACTATCTAAGAGGGTTGAATTTGAGTTGCCGATATGATGTTTTCATATATTTACTGCCTGTGTATCATCCATCACTCCAACCAGCGTATCAAACGTACGTTTTCTGAAGAATTGACAATTTGCTATGGCCTGGTCATAAGCTTTGCTAGCTAGGCCCACGCTCGTGTGCAATAAAGCTCATATACACACCACAAATGTGCCAACATGGCATGATAGATCTGAGATCCAATCCATCCATCAGAAATAAACCACTATATTGATGATCTAGTCCAAGAATTAGGTTGATCCACGATTCAGGTGGGCCACAGTTTGCAAAACAAATGTATGGATCTTATGAACTTGGCCAAGTTTTCTCACCCGTCCACCTGCTTCCAATATTTGGGCCCACATGATGAGTGAACCAGATTTAGTTTTGGGAAAACATAGAGAAGGTCGGACTAGGCTAATGAAAGCTGAGCAAGGTGGTCTCTTAGCTATTCTGGGTTGGGCAAGCATCTTTCCCATTTCATCTTTGCAATCTAAAAAGAAGATGTACTTGATGGCTTTGAGGTGAGCCAGCCCTTTTTGCTTTCAGCCGCCCTGGGTAGGTCATCCGTCTCTTTTTTGATAAATAACATCTAAGGCGGTTGTGTTTTCACCTTTTAGTAAAAAAAAATAAAATAAAATAAAAATAATAAAAGACCAACCAAATGGATGGATTGGATTTGAAGTTATGTGCCATTCTGGCACACGTGTGACTTGTTCATGAGCTTGGCAAAGTTCCTATTTTCATATTAGTGGAAGAGAATGATCTAGTGGACTGTATGGAAAACTTCCCATGCACATAGTTACATTTGGATCACTTATACCAAGATCACCAATCCAGACCATCCATTAGGTCCAGCCCACTCTTATAGACTGCCTTCAAAAAAATCAGACTAATTGGACGATCAAAACTACAGTTCAAAAATAAGAAAACTCAACTCAGGACCTAGTCGAGTCAAGTTTTATATTCTAGATAAAAACTGGTCGAGATGAGTCAACTCAGGCGAGTTGTTTCAACCTTTTTTGACTTTTTGAACTACGATTAAAATAAAAATTACCTTTCAGTAGTATCAAAAAAATGGATGGATAAGATCACTCATAGAAGATTGGTCCAGTTACAGATGTTTAGGATCATCCAGTTATTATATTTTTTGCAAAGTGGAAGAGGCTGAACCTAATGGATTGGTCCAGATGCGTGGATGCCAGCAAGTACAAATGCAACTATGTGCATGGGAAGGTTACAGTACACTCAGGCCAATGTATCATTTCTCTTCAAAAAAGGAAAAAAACTCTATGAAGGGAAATGGTATATTTTAAAAATCGGATTTTCTAATAGCTCCCGAGATTTGCGCTTGTATTTTAGACCGTACAAATGCACAACCCTTTCCACAAACAAACGGATCCAGTGCTTTTTAAAGCAAAGCAGTACGAGTTGCAATGATCTTAGTTGCGTTCACATTAGGACAATCCAATCAACTAATCAGGGTTGTCTATTGGGTCCCACCTAAAAATTTCACAGATTGTACGATTCCAACCATCCGATCAGTTGCCTGTAAAATGGATGGTCAAGATCTTTCATTAAAAATAAAAAAGGCCTGATCAATAACTTGAGCCTTATAATCGTTGGGGCCATCATGGATTGCTTATGTTTCAAAAGAATCACTTGAGAATCCTAACCATCCCATAAATAGATTGAATGAATGGATACAGAAGAAAAGGCCAAAAAATACGGATGGACGTGATGTTCCGGTCAGTCTTTTGACATTATGGCTCGTGAGATTTATACTGAAACTAATTGACAGTCCGGATCAATCAATCAAACCTCCCAAGTGGCCACTGTAGTTTGTTATGCCCCGAAAGGACTAGACCATTTATCATTATCTGTAGAGTTCAATAACCATAGGTGGGACCCAACGGTTCAGATCACTCACAGATATGGCCCAACCAGTGGACTATGCATTCACTTCATGAGTAGCTCACCTAGGAGCTGCTTGATCGACCAAATGCTCATTCACACCTTCAGGTTTTCAGTGTATGTAAGTGGGCCCACTAATCAGTGAACCAAACCGTTGGTATAGTGACCCCTCTTGAATTGGCCATGCATCGAAAATTACATGGATCCAGTACTCATAAGCCTTTCACAACAAGGCAGCGGCTCCTATTCAACCACTATAACGTCAAATATCCAGTGGCTAGGATCTCATATTCAGGGGGATTTTCCGTGCATGGGCATTCATTGTCAGCCCCATGAGATCAACGATTTTGTTCACTATGTTTACACCTACTCTGGCACAATCTACGTTACAGAATAAAACACTGCCACATGTTGATGCTATCATACAAACCAGGAGGCAAAATCATACTCGTGCCCTAAGAAATCTTCGTTCACACATATCCTCAATAATCGTAGCTTGCTAATAATAACACATCTCAGAGTCGTACTCACGTCTATGGTTCAGAGTAAAGAGATAATAAATGGATGATGAGTGACAGTCGCAAGTGACCGAGCATCATACGTGGCAAGGTACATACAGACCTGTCTATGCCAAATATCTCGCAGTTTAGGGCAGCATAGTAAGTCCGTTTTGCATAATCATATAAAAAATAAAACATTCTCAAATACTTTTG